>BKCP01004716.1:490192-543278 GCA_008636005.1 Striga asiatica | reverse complement strand
GGTTTATTACGCTTGGGATGAGGAGGCATTAATTTGTCTCAAAGATTATATCCTAAGTTCTGATGGAGGCGAGACGGGCCTGAGAAATATCCATCAGAGTGTGCACACGTATCCGATTAACCATCGGCCAGAGAAATGAAAGTTTAAGTTTAAGTTACCGATCAGATATCGGTTTATGATTATCCATATTCGTTACTCACCTCCATGAGTTTTAGTTTCAGGTAACAGGTTAACGAGGAGGTGTGAGAAGAGCCGTGTGGTGTGGATCGTGGAAGAAAATGAAGACAAGCTTTAATGTGGACATTTATAAAGTTTGTATAATTAACCACGTTTCAAATATTTCTGCTACGCACATTAATTATTAAACTTGCATTTTAATGAATTTTAGATTTCAAGTTTTTATGAGAAATATGATGATAATATGTTAAATGCAAGTTTAAAGGAAATCTGTTTTAATAAGTCTAAAGAAGTATTAGACAACAGTTTAAAGATAAACGGATTTTCAAGAAGACGAGTTTAGTAGCATCCCGAGTAAGTTGCAATTATTTCGAAAAAGTTAAAGTGATATCGAAGTAAAAGGGTGCAAAAAGTTACTCTGATAAGCGGGGTGTTACAGGTGGTATCAGAGCTAAACAGTTTAAATGCTCTGCATACTAAAAATTTTAAAGTTTCTGAAAGAGAAGTTTTCAGAGAAGTTCAAGTTTTACTGGAAGTTTCAAGAAAACTCGACCACACCACGCTCACACCTCGTCAACTACCAGGTAAGTTCTGTACAAAGTTTTATACAAGTTTTTCAATATATTCAAATTTACTAAGTCTATGCTCGATAAGAAATCATATGTACCAACTCTAGTAATTGGTATATATGTTCAAGTATTAAAGGGAAATCTAGTTTTTCAAGTTAACTAGATCAAGAATATGAACTTGAACATTCCAAGTTAAGCCATAAGAATAAGATTCAAGTTATGATCATAAAGATTGAAGATGTAAAAATAAGATTTAAGTTATGATATGATCATAAAGATTTAAGAATGAGATTTAAGTTATGATATAAAGATTGACGATGAGATTCAAGTTAAGAAATGATTATAAAGATTGATGATGAATAAGAAGTGACGGTATTTCAGGATATAATAGCCAACAAGTACGGGAAAAGATCATGGAGGTTTGAAATAAGAACCAAAAAGCGGATTAGATCCTGTAGGCTTGAAAACTAAAACGAAAGAGATAAAGTTTCAAGAAAATGTTCAATCTTTATAAATCAGAAATTTTGATATTCTATCAGTGGGATATCATGAAATGAGTAGAAGTAAAGTTCAAGATAAAGTTATAAGTTATTAGTACTTGTAGAATAAGAATAAGTCTACAAAGTACTTTTTAGAAATGAATGAGAATAAAGATTAAGGTATCGACATATAATAGTCATGAAGCCCGGGAAATTATGGAAACCTGAAATAAGGGTTACTAAGTCCGAATTACCTGGAGACTTGAAAATCGAACCTTAAAAGATATCAGAAATACATTCCAGATACCGAGATAAGTATTTAAGTTCTCGGAAGAATTTTAAAGTTAAGCAAGATTAATCTGGATATGTAAAAGTTAAAGATATACATGTAAAAGTTAAAGATATACATGTAAAGGTTAAAGATATATATGTAATCTTTAACATGTAAAAGTTAAAGATAGTCTTTTTAATAAAAGACTAATATATTTCTCTGGAAGAATTATTAGTCCCCAAAGAGAGATGAGTATAAATGATGAGTTTAATGCCATAAATGAGAAATGGCGAGAAGAAGTAAGAAAAGAAAAAGATTAACCGAAACTCTAGCACAAGCTAGGTGTTTTCGGAAAATTTACAAATTCCTTAAAGTTTGGTATAGCTATTTATTAATGGTTATACTGTTCAAGTTATATGATTACTGGTTTTAGAATGCCGCAAGGCAAAAGTTTCAAGACCACAAATGAGTAAAGTTTAAGAAGTTTAAGATCTTGATTAAATCAAGAAGTTATTTCAGTCCAGAAGCAAGTAGTATTGATGTGTGAATTAAGTTTATTCGAGTAGAGAGTATTTTACACAATCAATCTATTTGATAGAAATTTCAATAGTATGGAAAGTAAAAAGCAAGGCAAAGATACAAGCACATTGTTGAGAAATTCCTAAGATGCTAGTACAGTAATATCTTAGAAAGAGTTACAGATAAGCATAAAGGAATTCTCAACTAAGTACAAAGTTATAGTACATAAAGGGAGGGTGCGTCTCAAGAGCACAAGACTCCATAACTCTGCCACCCAGCCTGGCTGTAGTTTATAATGATAGATCTAAAGGATCAAATGCTCGCTTGCGTTTGAATCCTGGAGTTTCCACAGAATCTTGAACGGTTGAGATGTTGTTCTGAAGCTTCTGGATGAGTTCAGATGATGTGTTTGCAGACTTGAATATTTCTCTTTGAAAGGGAGATATAAAAGTTTGATACACTCCTTCATCTAGAAATCCAAGCAAGTGGTGGAAATAGTTATTGAAATTTAACAAACCAATAGGTTTGGTATGAAATTTCATTTCTGCCCAAGTAGCAAGGGTAAATGCAGTCATTAAAGTTCCATATCCACCAGGAAGAATGATGAAAGCATCACAATTAGATATCATGGACATTAAACTGTCATAAATGGAAAGAGTAATCGTCAAAGTAGCAGAATCTTTAACGACCTTTGATGAAGTGAGATAAAAAGGAAGGATACTTCTCGCCTGGATGTCAAAGCATTTAGCAGCTATTAAGAGGTTGTTAAAGAAGTAAATACTAGTTCCTCCATAAAATATGTTGATGTTATGTTTGCCCAACTCTTTTACGAGTTGGCTTACAACATATATGTTGTGAGGAACATTTACAAATTTGGAACCACCAAGGATGCACACAGTTCTAAGAGGTTGAAGAAGTTTAGATCCTTGAGAAGATTCGGCAGTAGCCATTTATTATGAAGAGATATTTGGCTAAAGATAGATTGCCTTTTAAAGAAGAAAGGGAGTTGCTTTTAAAGAAGAAAGTTCCGACAAGAAAGCAGTTGAGTCTTAAATGACTCTTATCTGTTGGAAAGGATAAGAAATATGTACAGTACAACAGTGACATCAAGAACAGTGTTGACAAACATGATCAGTGGAAATGATATTTTCCAGATTATGAAGTTTTTCTTCATGTTTGAACAGAAGCCATAAAGACATCAGTTCTCGATGCACATATCCACTAGAATGTGTATCAAGAATCTGCTGAATAGCTTGATCCAGAGATTCCTTACTCAAGCCATTCTTGATGAAAGTAATTTTATCTTCTCGATTATTTGACAGGAAGCCTAAAGAAGTACAGCGAGTGTCGCAGTTCCTGCGGGCACATTTATGGCAGCCACCTAATCTTTTTGCTCTACGTTTCTTAGCAAAAGTGCTTCTACCCATACCTGACAGATACTTGTATGCATTGGGATATTCGCCAGATACACGGACCTTTGCTTCGATCAACCATCTTATATCATTTGGGATATTATTGAGCATGAGTATTCTTAATCTTTCTACTCGAGCTCGATAAATTCTCTTTATGATATTAAGAGGAAGAAAAGAATAGAATTTTCGGATTTTTAGCAGTGCTAAATCCATTGGTGAATCGGACCATCGTTGAGGAAGATGGAGGGATTACCGAAGGGGTTATAAAGAAGAGATGAGTATGAGATAAGTTGCGAGGTATGATTAAAGTATACCGAATGATAGAATACGCAACCAGAAGGAAATTAATGCAGCAAAAAGAAGATGTGAAATGTCAACAATAATGCAAATTGTTGTGATAAGCTGAAGATAGTATTACAGTCAGTATGCATTTAATGCCGTTGCAATCAGATGTGAGATGTCAGCAATCAGATGATAGTTGTCGGCAATAAGTGAGATGCTACAATATTATTAATGCAGTTGCAGTGATGAAGGAAAATAAGTTTACCAATAAGGTTGGAATTATGAGATGACCAAGAGAATGGTCAAGTTATTCCATATCAGATCAGTAATTTCAACAAAATTCTCGACTATAGTTAAGTCGGAGAAGTTGAAGTTAGACAATATCAATAGTGATATTGAGCATAAGATTTCTCAAAAGAGAAACAAGTTGAGTATAGAAAATTATGAGTATATAATGGAGATGTGACTTGTTAAAGTTTACAAGTGACATCGATATTAAGGTACATTGTATATAGATGTTCCGCACCCGAAGGGCCCCGGGTTGTGGGTAAATCGTATACAATGTATCGTATAAGTATTCAGATAAGTATTTAATATCAATTATTCTCTAAAGTTATTCAGTGTGCATAGAGTTTTATGTAGCTAAGTTATGAAGTTATGTGTGTGATCCAAAGTATGTGCTTTTGCACAATGATTTTAATAAGATTTAACTACGAGGATCAGCCGAGATAAGTTATGGACCATAAGGTTCACTAGCTGGGTAAGTGAGATATTTCCTCGTTAGTAGAAATGAGATCACCAAATATAAAGTTTAATGCCACTGAAAAGTGAGAAGTTGATATTAACACTCGTTTTTCAGATTACGAGTTATGATGTATATATCTCAGATTCAGTATTTCCGAGGGCGGAAATAGTTTTAAGGGGGGTAGATTGTAATATCCCATTCAATAATTAATAAAAGTAATTATTTTAGTTCTAAGTTTGAACTAATTACTTTTATTAATAATGCTCGTTCCTAGTTCGAGCCCAATTATTAAGTTATTCAGTTAAAAGTTTGACTTTAAGTTGAAAGTATTCTCGGTTAAATTTTATTTAGTAATCGAGCCAGTTCAGTAATTAATGTCTGCCGAATGAATAGCTCACATTTGTTCTGTGGGGAATACAAGAAAGCAGGTTTCTGGTCTGTTTATTTTTATAAATGGATTTATAAGATGGGATTAATTATAACAAGATGACAAATAATAAAAAAAAAATCGAGTATATTTTGATTACTCGTTCAAGATAAGTCGTGAACCGAACCAAGCATGTTTGGTTACGAGTTAAGATTATTACCGAGCAAATGATTCTCGAGCCTAGCTTAGTTTTGAGTATTGATCAAGTTATAAGGATTAATTACACATTAATGTTTATTGAAGTGAAATAAGTTATTTAAGATGAAGTTCAAGTTCAAGTAACATTCCATTTTATTTAGATAAATGGATGTAAATTTGGCCATTTCTAGTTTGAATGAGAAAGAAAAGAATAATGAGTCGAGACAAGTTAGGTCTCGAGTTCGGTTAAGTATCCATGAACATTTAAGTTATAAATGTTCAAAGAAGTGAGAAATTTATTTAGACATTTTAGTCTATTTAAATTATTAGAGAGAAATATGAAATTTTTAGAATTTTCGTTTTTTTTCGGTTTTCGATTGTAGTCGGAATTTATGTCTGATTTCAGTTCCGAGAAATAAATTAAATTATTTTCTCTCTATTTTTTTAGTAGACTACAAGACAAGAAAAATTTTTCAGCATTAAAAGGAAAAATGCCAAAAGAAAAGAAGAAAATTCGAAAATAGTAAGAATTTTCGATTGTACGGTAACTGTTCGTTTTAAGTCAGAATTTGGTTCCGTAAATTGGGGAATTTCACTAAATCTCGAATTTAATCATTGAGATCAGATTAGGATCAGAAGAGGGGCCTTTCTAAGCATTGACTATGGGTTGGAGAAGTTTACAAGTTAAGAATACTATTTATTATCTATATTTATTTTTACAAGTTTGTATTGTTTATTTTGTTAATTTCTTCACTCAATTATGATGTCTTGAAAATTTTTCCTATAAATAGAGGCCTAAAACTCAGAGTTTTGACACCAAAGAAATGTTTTAAAAGTTATATAAGTTTATAAGAGAGAATAAGTAGTAGAAATTTTGGTGGAGTGAAGAATCAAGTTTTTATTCTAGCAAGAAGGAAGTAATTTACTTATCTTGAAGTTATATGCTTAAGTTCATGTCTTGATGATAAATTTACATGTTTATAAGTATGTATATCATGATTAGAAGTTGAGTTTATAATTGATCATATGAATAAAAAGAGTTAAAGTTGTTCAAGATCAATTATATGATATATGTGCTTGATTTGAATGAGATTTTGATAAAGAAAAGAATAAGCTGGAAAAGTATGATTTACATGATAAATTCTTGTGTAAAAGAGGAGTTCATGAGAACAAGAATTATGTCATTTGGCATAGTATAGCTTGAGTTATAAATTTTTGAAGTTAAGCATGCAAGTTGAATTTTATGTTCTTTATTTCAGCTATGACTTTAAAATTGTAATAACTCGATATATACACATGATAAAATTATGATATTTTTACGACATGCTTATATATGGGTTAAGAACATGACTGCCAAATTTCATGATTTTATGTTGAGAAATGAACGAGTTAAAATATTTATATGGCATACATGTCAAGATGATTTTATATGCAAGAGTATTCAGTGTATGGTTGAGTTTTTAAAATGGCATTTTTAGAAAAAATTCTTATATGAGTGATGAGCAATTTGACCAAATTTCAGCTCAATATGTTGAGTATGTGATTTTATAAAAATTGTTTTAAATCTCACATATTAAGAACATGATGAGAAAGTTGAGTATGATATGATTATTTTCACTTTCAAGATAATTAAGTGAAAAAAATAAGTCAATATCTAAATTTTGAGAAGTATGATGTATGATGAATTAAGTACTTGATTGAGTGAAAGATCAAGTTAAGATGAGTTTATAAACCATGATGATGATGATGGTAAAAGTAAGTTAAGTACTTAATCAAGTATAATGTGAAATATGGTTATTTTTCACATTTGAGTTATGGCATGTTATGAAACATATTGATGTTTAAGAAGATATGTTTTATAAGGTTAAGTAATTAACCTTGAGTAAAAGTAAAAAGTGAAGTTAAGTATAAACTTGAGAATAAGCAAGTTTAAGAATAGGATAAGTTAATAATCCTAAGAACTTATTGAGTATACGAGCATAGTACTTAGTATATTTGTCTATATTTGATTTAACTTGCAGATACAGTACCAGTACAGAACTTATTGAGTTACAAACGATTTCAAAGATGAAAAGGTGGGGACCCTGAATGGGTAGCACATTGAGTACAATATGTGATATGGGATGAGGAGACCATCAGTAGTCTCAAAAGTTATATCCCGAAGTTTAAGGTTTATTACGCTTGGGATGAGGAGGCATTAATTTGTCTCAAAGATTATATCCTAAGTTCTGATGGAGGCGAGACGGGCCTGAGAAATATCCATTAGAGTGTGGACACGTATCCGATTAACCATCGGCCAGAGAAATGAAAGTTTAAGTTTAAGTTACCGATCAGATATCGGTTTATGATTATCCATATTCGTTACTCACCCCCATGAGCTTTAGTTTCAGGTAACAGGTTAACGAGGAGGTGTGAGAAGAGCCGTGTGGTGTGGATCGTGGAAGAAAATGAAGACAAGCTTTAATGTGGACATTTATAAAGTTTGTATAATTAACCACGTTTCAAATATTTCTGCTACGCACATTAATTATTAAACTTGCATTTTAATGAATTTTAGATTTCAAGTTTTTATGAGAAATATGATGATAATATGTTAAATGCAAGTTTAAAGGAAATCTGTTTTAATAAGTCTAAAGAAGTATTAGACAACAGTTTAAAGATAAACGGATTTTCAAGAAGCCGAGTTTAGTAGCATCCCGAGTAAGTTGCAATTATTTCGAAAAAGTTAAAGTGATATCGAAGTAAAAGGGTGCAAAAAGTTACTCTGATAAGCGGGGTGTTACAAGACATGTATAACCGGATGGATATGCGAACTCTCCGGCAGCTCTAGGCGATAAGCTACTTGCCCTATGAGGATTCAGAACCTGATATGGCCCGTAGTAGCAGACCCCAAGCTTAGTCGCGGCCCTTTGCGCAGTCGTACGTTGTCTAAATGGCCGTAGCTTCAAGTAGACTTAGTCGCCCGGCTCGAAACTTTCCTCGCGCCTCTTGCCGTCATGAAAGGTCTTCATGCGATAGATCGAGCCTTCAAGAGTTTTCTTCAATTCACGCAACATCAAATCTCATTCCTCAAGTTCTCGACCGACTTCATCGTTGATCGCACCTTCTTCAGTGTAACTCACGAGCGTAGGCAGTCTGTGCCGGTACACAAGCTCGAATGGCGTGGTTTTGGTCGAGCCGTGGTAAGTGGTATTGTACCAATATTCAGCCCATGGTAGAAAATTCTCCCACTTTGTTGGAAATTGATGCACATAGCACCGTAAGTATTGCTCTAGCGTGCGGTTGGTCACCTCGGTTTGCCCATCCGTCTGCGGGTGGTAGACTGAACTCATTGATAGCTTAGTCCCTTGCAAATTGAAGAATTCTGACCAAAACCTAGTCATAAAGATCCAGTCGCGGTCGGAAACTATCGAGCGTGGTACCCCGTGCAACTTCATAACATATTTGATGAATAACTTGGCGATGGATTTCGCCGTGTAGGGATGCGTAATAGGTATGAAGTGTGCATACTTCGTAAGTCGATCCACCACGACCATGACTCTGTTGAATCCATTAGAGATTGGCAGCCCTTCAATGAAGTCCATAGTGATGTCCTCCCAGATCCTCTCAGGCACCGGCAAGGGTTGCAATAGTCCGCCCGGTCGCCGCGCGTCGGCCTTAGTGCGCTGGCACTCGTCGCATCGTGCGACATACTCTCGGACCACGCCTTGCTGTTCGGCCAAAAGATGGTATTGGCCATCCTCATCCATGTGCGGTAGAATCTCGAGTGCCCTCCGATCTTTGAGTCGTGAATTGCTGCATAATTTTCTTGCAGAGTTCCCCACTGTTAGGCACATACACCCGGCCTCGGTGGAGTATTAGGCCGTTGTGCTGCTCATAGTCAGCAGCGGCAGCGTCGCCTGCCTCAACCCCTTGGCGCAAGTCTTGGCATTGGGGGTCATCCACTTGTGCCTTCCTAACTTCTTCCCATACGGCCCATGTTGGCTTGGTTATAGCTTCTAGCTCGACGACGTCTGTCCGCCAAGATAGTGCATCAGCCACGGCATTTTGTCGGCCTGGTCGGTACACTATCTCGAAGTCAAAGCCCATGAGCTTCAAGACAAACTTCTGTTGCTCGGGCGTTACGATCCTTTGCTCGAGCAAGTGTTTGAGCGGCTGCTGGTCGGTCACAATCCGAAAGCGCCACCTCAATAGATAGGGCCTCCAGCGTCGTACAGCCTCTATGACCGCAAGCATCTCTTTCACGTACATGGACCGTCCCAGTCGGGTCGTATCTAGCACTTTGCGGAGAAAGGCCAATGGACGTCCTTCCTGTACTAACATCGCACCAATCCCTACGTCGCTGGCGTCCGTGTGTACCTCGAACAAAACATCGAACCTCGACATTGCTAGCACGGGCGTCGTGGTCATGGCGCCCTTAAGCTTCTCAAATGCGATCTCGCTAGCTTCGGTCCACTTGAATCCTCCTTTCTTGGTCATCTCGGTTATTGGCTTGGCAATGGTCCCGTAGTCCTTTACGAACTTTCGGTAGTAGCCTGTGCGCCCTAGAAACACGCGCAGCTACATTAGGCTTGTTGGATTAGGCCAGTCGACCATAGCCTCAATCTTCCTTGGGTCGACTTTTACGCCATCATGAGAAATAAAGTGACCAAGATATTCGATCATCTCTTGCCCAAACGAGCACTTGGATGGCTTGATGTGGAATGAGTTGGTTTCTAAGATTTCAAGTACCACACGTAAGTGCCCAATATGCTCAGCCCATGTCATTGAGTAGACCAGGATGTCGTTGAAGAATACTAAGACGAACTTGCGCAGATGATCCTTGAAGATGGAATTCATGGAAAACTGAAAGGTGGATGGGGCATTGCACAGCCCAAATGGCATCACCAAGTACTCGTAATGCCCTTGGTGCGTGCGGAATGCCGTCTTTGGAATGTCAGCCTTGTGTAGTCGAATCTGATGGTATCCGGCCTTAAGGTCGAGTTTAGAGAAGTAGCGTGACCCTCCTTCTAACGCCCCACTTTTATTTGCCGAAAATCCGAATAAATTTTTCAAATTTATTTCAAAACACCTGAGGCGCTACCCCTTTTTAAATCGAACTTCAATACTTAACCAATTTTTCAATACTCAGTCATCAATCATCAGCAATAATACTAACTCTAAAGAACGGGTTTTCCAAAAATTTCATAATCATCACCCAAACAGGGTTCTAACCATCATCATGGTACTTAAGGAGCATTCTCCTTAACATTTTTCCAATCATCAATAATATAAAAAATTACTTAAATCCATAAATCATAAATTTCATAATATCCCAAGTTCATAAATCATGATATAAGTCATAAAATTCATAAGTGGTATAAACAGCGGAAGCATAACAATAATTAACCGGTCTTATGGACCGACCACCACTCGCTCTACTTCGCCGTCGTGCCTGCCTTGCTTAACCTGAAACGTGAATTTCAGGTAGGGATGAGCACAGTTGAAAAAAGTAGTGCTCACCACTATGCAGGAAACATTATTCACAATAATGAAACAGTAATCAATAATCAATAAGGTATGGTCGCAGCATGTATTCGAATCAATTATTTATCGCATCTCCTATCCAAGAGTCAACCCTCATGTGCACACCTACGCATAGACTACTGCTGATACTCGATTCGAATGCCAAAACTTACGAGTTGGTCTTACAACGATGCCCAGCCAATAGGAGTAATCCACCCTGCCCGGCCAAGACCTATGAATTGGTCTTACAAAG
This sequence comes from Striga asiatica, assembly GCA_008636005.1. Lineage (NCBI taxonomy): Eukaryota > Viridiplantae > Streptophyta > Magnoliopsida > Lamiales > Orobanchaceae > Striga > Striga asiatica. The sequence goes on along the minus strand of BKCP01004716.1, from coordinate 532,501 downwards.
CGGAGATCACCAGCCGTGGCCTACGCCCCGGTCTTACGGCCATACATAACATAATAGAAAGAAGACTACCCATCGGGTACGTTCTATAGATACGGGAATAACCATTCGACGGCCGGTACAGCTCACATCGAAGGCTACATGTTCCACATGAATACTTTGATCATACCGCAATTAAAACAGTAATAACATTTAAGGCATAGCAATTTTTCGAATTAAACCCACAAATTATACGTTTATAACATTTACAGCATAGCAAATTTTAGAATAACAACCCACCTGGATATAGCAAGAGGTATAGCTAAACACAGAGTTGAGAGAATTATGGCACAAGTTTAGCTTAAAGAACCTACAACATTTATAATAACCTCTTACTGACTATCCAATATAAAGTACCACACAAGGCACATATACTTAGTCGAAATCATATCGACTAAGCGACTCGTGGATTCCTTGACCGAGTTAAGTACTTTGGAGTGGCTACCAGACCTGGACACAACTCATATACCTCAAATATTCCACATAAAACATGCCAACAACAAATAAATCCTATCCGAACTTAAACCAACCGATAACCGAGCTTGAAGACTCCAAAATAAACAAAATTCAGAATCAGTTGTTAGGCTCAGCCAATCAACATGAAATTTTACCACATTATAATGCATTTAAAAACAAATAAACTCACCAAGTTTAATCCCTAAATTCATCCTGGAACATTTTTAAATAATTTAAGAAATAACAGCGCCAAAACCAGCATTTAATACTTCGCATAACTACACTTCGAGTTTCAGTCTGAAAGTTTTACACAACCTAAAACATCATAAAATATCAGGTTCCTGAAAGTTTCAGCTCAAAACTCCAAGTGCACGATTTTTAATGAATTTTACAAGTTTCTGCTCAGAAACCGTTTTAAGCATTTGAACTCAAAAAACTCAGAAATAAATTCAGGGGCTTGACACACACATTTCACATACTCAGAGGCACAACATATCAAAAATTCAACTCAAATGGATAACAACTCGATTTATGGTGAATTTATTACGGTTCAGCAGCATGCTCGGTTTATAAAAACCATATCTCCCTACATATAACTCGAAACGATCCCAAACTAAAACCAATAAATCAAGGACAACTCCAAGTACTTATAACTCTAGGATTTCCACGAAAAATACCTTGTCATAATGAGCTCGACAATATTTTAAAGTGACGGAAATCACTTTGATATCCAATTCGCACATATTCAATAATATCCTCACAATACTTATTCAATAATAACTCGTTAACATATAATAACACATATGGTTTGAGATAACACGTTAAACAAACACATTCACATATTCGAGCACATAAAATATTACGTAAAAATAAACGAGACGGGTCAAGCCTTGTACCGTTCTCGAGAAATAAACGTTCGAACGAAACGAGGGGTTGCCGGGCTTGAACGTAAGAGCTGTTGTGCACCCAAGGCTCGCTGGAGAAGGCTTCTTGGAGAGGAGCAATCACGACGTCGGGTTGCTGCACTCGGTGATCTCCGGGAGCGAGCCGCTGAACGTTGCCAAAGGAGCTCACATCGAACGGAGGAGGATCGCCGGATTGCTGCGCGGGGCTGATCGTGCGAGGTCCTCGTCTCCGGTTGGTCGCGGCGTCGCTGGTCGCGATTGGAGGGAGTCGCTGCTCGTGGTGGCTGTTCACAAACGTGAGATTGCTGGGCTTCGTCGGAAGCTCTCGTCGCCGGTGTTGCTACGTCGGGTTGCTGTTCGCTGGTTGCGAGTGACGGTTCTCGCCGGCGGGAGGCTCGCGGCAATCGAGGATGGTGAGGCGTTCAGATTTTGCCGAAGAGGGTGACTGGTCGCGGCTGCGCGATGGCGAGAGGGGATGGATTTGCAGCGATGGCGAGGATGATGATGGCATGAAGATGACGCTGGTAACGAGATGACAATGGTGATGAGAGGGGATGATGGTGATCGATCAAATATTCAGAGAGGGAGGGATGAGGTTGCGCGATGATGATGACGGGAAGGGCTGCGGGATTTTTGTTTTCTGATCATGAAAAGAGGTAGGAGCGTATACATATATTTATATGTATGTCACTCTTTTAGGTTTTGAACTCTTGGACCGAAAGAAAGGAAAAATCTCACACACCAATAATAACGTGGCGGGCCCGAAAAACCGGGTCTGACGGGCCGAAAGTTCGGGCTGGTTCGGAGACGGGCTCGCGGGTTCAATGAAATGATTCGACTCTCGGACCCGACTAGACGTAACCTCAATACGGTTTTTACTCGGGCTCGATAAATTAAATCGGATCGGCTCAAAAATTAAATCGCACAATAAACTAAATAAGCCGGATATTATTTATATTTATAATACATACAATTTAATTTTTAAAATAATAATAATATTAGTAAAAATACAAATACACGTTTTAACTAAATAATAACACTTAGACAATTAGACAATTAATTACAATTTGACACATAAATCATATAAGTCATTTAAAAAATTTTATCATCCAACAAATAATAATAACAACAAGTAAATATAATTCATAATAATAATAATAATAAATAATTCTCAAAATTTCCATAGTCAAACGGGGCATTACAATCTATCCTCTTTAAGATATTTCCGTCCTCAGAAATCCGAAAGAACACACATAAAACAAAAAGAAACGACAGACTCGAACGATAATTTCAAATCCCGAGGTCCGGGCATCACTCTCCGGAACTCGATTCCGTTCCCATGAGTCCTATCGCCTTACACTCGAAAGGTATGTACTCACGTACAGGAACCAATCTGACTCGCCCATGCTCATATGTTTACCTTCTTGCTTGGGAGGGTGATTAATCCTTCCCGAGCTCAGGCGTACATCCTCTTGCAAGGGACCCAGTTCAGTTTAGCCTATACTCATGAGTATCAACGACTTGCTTCATACCTAACAGCACACAAGACCTCAACAGGTTGTTCGGTGTATTATCAGCAAACTCCGACTACCTCACCATCAAGGTGGACATGTGACGCCAAGTTTCAGTCTCGTATCCGAGTCACACTGATAACTTGCTCACGATTTCATCACAGACCGTGCGTCTCCATCCGAGACCACAACACGGTACCACTAAATACAACACGACATTCCCAATTTGCCGACTCGAGAAACCCTCAAGTAAAGCATAGGGACTCATCGACTACACTCCTTAATAAAAAAAAATATCGATTAAGGATGTATACACATTTTAGTGGAACTTGGAGCTCTCGGTTCAAGGTTCGAACGAAATGGTTTCAAAAAGGATAACCAAGTATTCCAGCATGAAACGGTTTCAACAGTTCAGTAAAAACATCGATGGTTGGCTGTATACGCTGGACTGGGGAGTTCGGGCGTACGGTGAAGGCGGCTGCAGTTCGCATGCGAGTCAACTGTCGGCCACGCGCAAGCCTCCCGTCTCTCAGCACGGTCGTGCGTGCTCGGCCACCACTTCGCGTGGCTACACCCAGTTAGGGTCGGCGTTTGGTCCAGGTTTCCACAAGAAATTACAATTCAAGGCTACCAAAAAGGAATGATCTTACCAATTTCGAAAATTTTGGGGTCAACAAAACAATATACATTTCAGGCGTTTCTCAATTTCAAAAGTTTCAAACAGTCTCAAAAGTAGCAAGGTGCAAGTTCGAGTTCCAAGTCCACCATCTTTCTAAAATAACAAAATGCAATACGCCACATATCTAACGATATGCGAAATCTTAAAAGAACTCTCATGACGCTTCTCCCTAAGTCAGCGGCTTCTGCCGAGACATTAGATGGATAGCTTGCCTCGGTTCTTCCGACTAACTGCGTCGGCCGACACGTCAGCTCTTCCTCGGGTAGCTAATTGTGTCAACAGCCCTAAACGAGCGCAACTTACTTCCCAATCTTCACACCTTGGCATTTGAACGCGAAGTTCCTCCCGGGATTCCGAAAGGAGGAAAAGAACAAAAATTTAGGATGAACAAAATTTAGAATAATGACGGTACTGCACTACACGATGTGCTTGCTCCAGACTCGACTATCCTCCTTAAAAGATTTCTGCATAATCTTTTAAGGTGGAAAAATACTCCATCTTCTTATCGAACCGAATTGTGCTGGCTTCAGCTCTTGCGCGTTTATCTCGATGCCGAGCGTGAATAATTATCGTCCCCCTCGAGGTTAGGTTATTCACAAAAGTGGCGATAGAAAAATTTTACCCTCGAGTTTTTGTGATATATTAGCGATGGCATTCGAACGAGACTCATACTCCGCAAGAGAATAAAGATAAGCAGAAACAAAGGGATGCTTAATCTCACTTGAAATTAGGTTTTTCAAACAAGGTCAATTCCCAACATAAGATAAACCAGAATTAGCTAAACTTCAAGAGAAGCAAAATTTAAAGTTGGGAAGCTTAAAATGGTTTACACTGCGAATCAAAAGTAGGGGAAGAACAAGCGAAATCTTGAAAATACAAAAATTGGATAACAAGAAGAAGCCTCAAGCACACTTCAAAATTGTTTTCCATGTGAATGGGAAAAAGTTTGCAAGAGTATACAAGAAGAGAAGAATTTAAGAAAGGCAGCACGACTGCTTCGTCATCATGAGTCTACGATTCACTATTTTCATCATCGGTTCAAGCTGCTCCTGGTAAGTCCCACTGGCTCTAGAAATCGCTCGCGAATGGTCCTCTTCCGAAGACACCAAAATGCATCGAGAGGACTGTTATACATAGAACTCAGCTCGATAACACCACACCAGATGGCTAAACAAACAAAACCTCAAGGTAGAACTTAACTCTATATCGCTAGAATTCAAGTTCATACAATTAAGGTTCGCCACCCATCTAGAGTTCCAAAACGTTTAAAAGTAGGAGGATAAATTCCTAAGCCCCGGTTTACATATCATAGTATCCCAATATTTCACATCATATCATTTTATCCATAAATCAGGCAACATAATCAATTTAACTTAATCAGGAATTTCATACCTGAGTTGGCGAGGCACGACGGAAGCGAGTGTTCATAACTTACATCACATATTTTCACAGAGTTCACATAATTCAAGTATACCAGTCTACAGAAACGCAGACTGGCTTTGATACCAAACTGTAACGCCCCACTTTTATTTGCCGAAAATCTGAATAAATTTTTCAAATTTATTTCGAAACACCTGAGGCGCTACCCCTTTTTAAATCGAACATCAATACTTCACCAATTTTTCAATACTCAGTCATCAATCATCAGCAATAATACTAACTCCTAAAAATGGGTTTTCCAAAAATTTCATAAATCATCACCCAAACAGGGTTCTAACCATCATCATGGTACTTAAGGAGCATTCTCCTTAACATTTTTCCAATCATCAATAATATCCAATATTACTTAAATCCATAAATCATAAATTTCATGATATCCCAAGTTCATAAATCATGATATAAGTCATAAAATTCATAAGTGGTACAAATAGCGGAAGCATAACAATAATTAACCCGTCTTATGGACCGACCACCACTCGCTCTACTCCGCCGTCGTACCTGTCTTGCTTAACCTGAAACGTGAATTTCAGGTGGGGATGAGCACAGTTGGAAAAAGTAGTGCTCACCACTATGCAGTAAACATTATTCACAATAATGAAACAGTAATCAATAATCAATAAGGTATGGTCGCATCATGTATTCGAATCAATTATTTATCCCATCTCCTATCCCAGAGTCAACCCTCATGTGCACACCTACGCATAGACTACTGCTGATACTCGATTCGAATGCCAAAACCTACGAGTTGGTCTTACAACGATGCCCAGCCAGTACCCCGCCCGGCCAAGACCTACGAATTGGTCTTACAAAGCGGAGATCACCAGCCGTGGCCTACGCCCCAGTCTTACGGCCATACATAACATAATATAAAGGAGACTACCCCTCGGGTACGTTTATAGATACGGGGATAACCATTCGACGGCCGGTACAGCTCACATCGAGGGCTACATGTTTCACATGCATATTTTGATCATACCGTAATTAAAACAGTAATAACATTTAAGGCATAACGATTTTTCGAATTAAACCCACAAATTATACGTTTATAACATTTATAGCATAACAAATTTTAGAATAACAACCCACCTGGATATAGCAAGAGATATAGCCAAACACAGAATTGAGGGAATTATGGCACAAGTTCAGCTTGAAGAACCTACAACATTTATAATAACCTCTTACTGACTATCCAATATAAAATACCACACAAGGCACATATACTTAGTCGAAATCATATCGATTAAGCGACTCGTGGATTCCTTGACCGAGTTAAGTACTTTGGAGTGGCTACTAGACCTGGACACAACTCATATAGCTCAAATATTCCACATAAAACATGCCAACAACAAATAAATCCTATCCGAACTTAAACCAACCGATAATCGAGCTTGAAGACTCCAAAATAAACAAAATTCGGAATCAGTTGTTAGACTCAGCCAATCAACCTGAAATTTTACCACATTATAATGCATATAAAAACACATAAACTCACCAAGTTTCAGCCCTAAATTCATCCTGGAACATTTTTAAATAATTTAAGTAATAACAGCGCCAAAACCAGCATTTAATAGTTCGCATAACTACACTTCAAGTTTCAGTCTGAAATTTTTAGACACCCTAAAACATCATAAAATATCAGGTTCCTGAACGTTTCAGCTCAAAACTCCAAGTGTACGATTTTTAATGAATTTTACAAGTTTCTGCTCAGAAACCGTTTTAAGCATTTGAACTCGAAAAACTCAGAAATAAATTCAGGGGCTTGGCACACACATTGCAAATACTTAGAGGCACAACATATCAAAAATTAAACTCAAACGGATAACAACTTGATTTATGGTGAATTTATTACGGTTCAGCAGCATGCTCGGTTTATAAAAATCATATCTCCCTACATATAACTCAAAACGACCCCAAACCAAAACCAATAAATGAAGAACAACTCCAAGTACTTATAACTCCAGGATTTCCACGAAAAATACCATGTCATAATCAGCTCGACAATATTTCAAAGTGACGGCAATCACTTTGATATCCAATTCGCACATATTCAATAATATCCTCACAATACTTATTCAATAATAACTCATTAACATATATTAACACATATGGTTCGAGATAACACGTTAAAAAAACACATTCACATATTCGAGCACATAAAATATCACGTAAAAATAAACGAGACAGGTCAAGCCTTGTACCGTTCTCGAGAAATAAACGTTCGAACGAAACGAGGGGTTACCGGGCTCGAACGTAAGAGCTGCTGTGCACCCAAGGCTCGCCGAAGAAGGCGTCTTGGGGAGGAGCAGTCCCGACATCGGGTTGCTGCACTCGGTGATCTCCGAGAGCGAGCTGTTGAACATCGCCGAAGGAGCTCACAGCGAACGGAGGAGGATCGCCGGATTGCTGCGCAGGCCTGATCGTGCGAGGTCGTCGTCTCCGGTTGGTCGCGGCATCGCTGGTTGCGACCGGGGGGAGTCACTGCTCGTGGTGGCTGTTCACGAACGTAAGATCGCTGGGCTTCGTCGGAAGCTCTCGTCGTCGGTGTTGCTACGTCGGGTTGCTGTTCGCTGGTTGCCAGTGACGGTTCTCGCCGGCGGGAGGCTCGCGGCAATCAAGGATGGTGAGGCGTTCAGATTTTGTCGGAGAGGGTGACTGGTCGCGACGGCGTGATGGCGAGAGGGGATGGGTTTGCAGCGATGGCGAGGATGATGATGGGATGACGATGAGGCTGGTGACGAGATGACAATGGTGAGGAGAGGGGATGATGGTGATCGATCAAATATTCAGAGAGAGAGGGATGAGGTTACGCGATGATGATGACGGGAAGGGCTGCGGGATTTTTGTTTTCTGATCGTGAAAAGAGGTAGCAGCGTATACATATATTTATATGTATGTAACTCTCTTAGGTTTTGAAGTCTTGGACCGAAAGAAAGGAAAAATCTCACACTCCAATAATAACGGGGCGGGTCCGAAAAACCGGGTCTGACGGGCCGAAAATTCAGGCTGGTACGGAGACGGGCTCGCGGGTTCAATGAAATGATTCGACTCTCGGACCTGACTAGACGTAACCTCAATAAGGTTTTTACTCGGGCTCGATAAATTAAATCGGATTGGCTCGAAAATTAAATCGCACAATAAACTAAATAAGCCGGATATTATTTAAATTTATAATACACACAATTTGATTTTTAAAATAATAATAATATTAGTAAAAATACAAATACACGTTTTAACTAAATAATAACACTTAGACAATAAGGCAATTAATTACAATTTGACACATAAATCATATAAGACATTTAAATAATTTTATCATCCAACAAATAATAATAACAACAAGTAAAGATAATTAATAATTATAATAATAAATAATTCTCAAAATTTCCATAGTCAAACGGGGCATTACACTCCTAACTCATCGAGCATGTCGTCGACATTTGGTATGGGAAAGCGGTCCTTGATTGTTGCGGCATTCAGTACTCGATAGTCGGTGCAGAACCTCCATGTACCATCTTTCTTCTTCTCTAGTAGTACTGGTGATGAGAACGGGCTTGAGCTATGTTGGATGAGCCCGGACTCAAGCATCTCACCAACTTTCCTTTCTATCTTCGTCTTCTGGAAGTGTGCGTACCGATATGGATGGACGTGTACGGCATGTTGTTCATTGGTCAAAGGTATGCGGTGGTCAAACTCTCGGTGTGGTGGTAGACCCTTAGGCTCACCCAGCACACGGTCGAATTCCTCGAGTAACCCGCGCACCTCATCCTATTGCTGCTCGGCCTCGGCTATGCGTGCGCTCATGTTTTCGACCACAACGGCAAAGATTTGGCCGCCCCCGTGCCAAACCCGCTCGATGCTTTTGAGACCATCCTCCTTGGTCCCACCATTCTCGCTAGCCCTCAACGTGACTCGCTGCTCTCCCGATTTGAACTTCATAACCCCTGTCCGATAATTAGTGATTACTTCTCCCTATCCTTCGAGCCATTGACTCCTAACACAACGTCGGGTCCAACCAAGGGTAGCGCATAGAGATCAGCCTTAATGGTGACTCCTTTGAATTTGATGGGTACCCCGCGATAAGACTCGGTGCACCTTAACCGTTCGTTGTTGGCTACCCGGACCTCGAATGGCTCTATCGTCGTCGTTGGGAACTTCAACTTTTGGGATAGCGTAGCGTTGATGAAGTTGTGTGACGACCCATTGTCCACGAGTACGACCACTCGGCGATCCTTGACCCATGCCGGTAGTCGCATTGTTCTCGGCCCCGAGTACCAGCCATTGCGTGCATTGAGATCTCGAATTCTACCTCGAGCACCTCAACCTTGACTTCGCTCTCTTCAATTTCAGGCTTCTTCTCATCTGATTCAATGACGTCGATCAGAAACGCCTGCTTACATCGATGGCCCGGTGTGAACTTCTCTTCGCACTTGAAACAAAGCCATTTCTCACGTCGGCGCCTCATCTCCTCGAGCGACAATCGATTGACTTCTGGCGTCGGTGGTTGCGCTATACTCGGCGACCGGATGCTCGGTACGGTGTTGGTTGTGCGTCGTGGTTCGGGGAAACGCGCGTCCGCCCGTCCCATTCGAATGGCGGCGAGGTGGTCGTCTCGGCGTCGGGCAACCTCCATGGCCGCATGCATTGACTCGGGTCGCTCTAAATGAACTTCCACGGTTAGGTCAAATTTGAGGCCGCCGATGAATGCCCCGATTAGTGCGGTCTCGGGCCAGCCCCGTACGCGACATGCTAATCTTTCGAACTCCTTTAGGTAGTCGCGCAAGCTGCCGGACTGACGAATGCGCGAGAGTGCTTCGTCATAGTTGTTGTAGTCGGATGTCCCAAAAAGCGTGAGTAACTCGTGTTCGAAGTCGCCCCATCTGATGACTCGCTGCCGGTTGCAGTAAACGCTCGTGAGTCATTGCCACCACACGTTGGCCTCGTCGTCTAGGTAGTGGGCCGCATATCGCACATGATCATTATCTTCAGTTTCGTTGAGCTAAAAGTACAATATCTTACACGATCATTGGCCTCGATTTCGTTGAGATCAAAGTATTGTACGGCCCAGTTGAGCCATGCCTCGGGATCAGAGCCGGTGAAGGTGGACAGCGTGAGCCTTGGTTTTCCGGGCCTTAGGCGATCGTGTATATTGGACGCTTGTGACCGCTGCTCAAAGTCCTCCTCTCGCTCGTGCTCGTCGCGCCGCTGTTCTTCCTCCTCGGGCTGTTCGCGACTCGGATGCCGCGGCGGTGTTCGCGCATGGTGTTGGAAATTGCGAGCCATCTCCTCGAACCTTCGGTTCATACATTTCATCAAATCACGAACCGATGCCTTGGTCGTGTCGAGCTTCTCGCCTAGGGTGTCCATGGCTTCGCTCATGCTTCGGACTTGAACGTTGAGATTATCGATTTTGTCCTTCATCTCCTAGTTGGCCATGGCTTTCTTTTCTTGCTTTCGCTCTTTGCTTCGAGGACTCGTCTTGAATATATATATATAATTAAAAATATGGAAAAGAAAAAGAATGGGAAAGAAAAAGACACACGATCTTGATACTCTCAATGAAAGCACCAATAATGAAGATCGCGTGTCCCGAATGCAGATAAGCCACACACTTGTGCCTTGAACCGACGATAGGTGTCTCGGAGGTTCACACACCTGCGTCCCTCGAAACAGAATAAAATTGCAAAAGAAATCAAGAAGAAATCTAAGGCAAAGTGTTTGAACAAAAGTTAGATTTTTTTTATGATCTTCAATCAATAAAAATAACAAGAGGAAGGGCCTTTATATAGGCATCAAATAGATCAAGTCCTATTCTAACTATAATTCTAATAAAGCAATAAAATATTAAGTATCCTAAACAATCTAGAAATCTTATGAAAATAAGGAAACTAAATATCTAGAGAATCCTAAGTGATCTTGTCTTGCACTCCAAGTAGAGAACCCTAGCCGCCCTTCTCCCCGCCTCGGATCTCCTACCGCCCGCATGCCTTGTCTTAGTCCTCGAGGATTAAGGTCGCGCCGCCTTCTATCGTGTGTGCACACCCGCCCCGCGCACCGCGCGCGTCCCTGACACCTGTCGCGTCCTCGTCACCTTCCGCGCCCTACGCGCCTCTACCCAATGTGATTGTCGCGCGCGTGTCTACCTCCGTTGCCTGCGTATCGCACCCGCGCGCCAATTGCGCGCCATCGCCCAGCGGCATTTGCTCGCCGATTTCGCGTGCCCCGCACACTTCACCATTAATGGCCTGCGTCTCTCTCGTGCGTCGCGCTAGCCTCTTGCGTGCATGGTAGGCGCGGCTCAATGCGTTCTTGAGTTGCCTTGCCACATCCGCATCACCGCGCAGGCCCGTGCACCCGCGCCCAGGCCTGCGCCAGTGCAGCCCACAGTGCCCCAGGCCCGAGCCAGTTGATGAAGATGTGGGTTTCGAGGCCCGAGTACACCGAGAGTCGATGGCGGATGCGATCGGGCGAGGCTGAGAAAAGGGCTGAAACCATGCGGGCATGGCCAAAAAGACGAGCGCGAGCTCAAATACGCGACAGTCAAGCACGAGGAAGGTGACGTGAGCCATGGACACAACGCGAGTAGGCAGCACGATTGGTCGATGCTCGTAAGGTCAAGCATGTGCAGGTCGGAGGGATGGTCGACAATCGTTGGGTTAGGCACGAGCAGGTCGACGTTCACTGGGTCGAGCATGAGACCGTGCGAGACGGTCGACCCAAAGTGCAGCTGGTCGATGACGAGCACGCGAAGTCGAGCTCGAGAGGGTCGAGCGCCACGCAAAAATCGACCAAGTCAAGAAGGCCGCAGACATGGCGTGAATGCACGCGTCGGGCAGATGCGCGAACGGACCTGGACTTGGGAGCATGTATGGCCCTGGGCTTATCACAAGTGGTGCCATCGAGCCCAGTAGTTGGCAACGAGTTGCTCGAGGAACCCGCGGGGGAGTGCGTGGACGAGATGCACGGACACACGAGGCGATCCGAGTGAGCCGAGCGACGAAGCTTCTAGAAGATTAATGTTAGACTAATTATTATTTAATTAGTTAGATTGTTAGTATATATGTTAATTAGTTAGGCTAGTATATATTTGTTGATTAGAATATTGTTAGGCGTTAGTGGTTAGTTTGGTTAGTAATTGTTAGGTGAATTATTAATTAGCCGTTAGTATGTTAGGATATTTAGTTAGCGTGAGTTAATAGTTCATTAGTTAGGATTTATTATTTTAGCCGTGTGTTTATTAGATAGGTTGAGAGATTATTTAGTTGGTTAGGTATTTTATATTTTGGTAAGTCTTGGTATGCAAGACATTTAGTTACCTTAGGACTAGATATTATTTCCATAGATTAGAATTATAGTGCTCATAGGACTAGATCTAGTATTTCTTATAAATACCATATGTATCATTCGAATTATTCATATGTTTTGGAAGAAGTTAATGAAAAATCGTTCGTAAGAATAAAACCGTGTGTTTAGAATTTGTGAGAGTTTTATCATACATCGAGGTTGCAAGGCTAAGACCCGAACCATCTCAAAACCCGTGAGAAGATAAGGCTAATAACCGAGTCGTCCACACCTATCGCCGAGAAGGTGCCGTGGAAAAGCATCCAACGAGGCAATCGAGTTGAGGAGTTACACGATCCTTCATCACTAGTGCAGCCTGCGCACAGGCCTGCGCGCGGCCCAGCGCATCCCTAGCGCCCAATATGATAAGTGAGGAAGCCCTAGACCTATTTAAGCAGCCCTTTCCCCTACTCCAAGCCTCTCAACACTCTCTCCTCCTCCTCACATTAGCCGCCACCTCCCTCCACCTCCAAACACCGAGCGCCACCCTTCGCGGCCGTCCCACACCACCCGCGCACCCCCGGCGACCCACGAAGCATCCCGACGCACACAACGGCCAAATCCCTCGGACCTCCAGCCCCTGTTTAAGAGTTTTCCAGCCAGCAAGGGGTAGATCACCGCTGCCCAAGGCGATCCAGACCTCCGGCGAGCTGAGCCCTATAGTCGAGCCATGCCCGCTTGCGCAACCGAGCCTCTGAACCCTTATGCTCCTTTGAGTGCAAGGACCCCGAGAACGGTACTTGATGGTTGTACCTTCTCTAAATTTTGAAATTTATGATTGTATGTGGCTGTCCCTTGTTGATTTGCTATGAAATTATTGATAATATGTTAAAAGTGATGAAATTGTGCATGTTTGATTAAGTTTTGATAAAGCCTTGTTGTATCCATGCTAATTTCGTGAATTTCTGTGGAATATGGAACATAGGAACGTCCTTAAACATTTGAAAATTGTTTTGGACGATTTGGTCATGTAGATGATGAGTTTCGAATTTTTGAATTCATTCTAGGTCTGGAATTTTATAAAATCAAGATCTAATTCAATTCTCGGGCTTTTAATCTGAAATTTTGAGGGATGAACCCACTGTGATTGATATGTATTGTGTAAAATTTTCAAGTGAAAACTCGAAGTATAACCTGTCGAACTTGTGATTTCAAATTCTTGTCAGATCCTTGTTAAATTCATATAAAATCGAGTTTTGATTATTTTTTTTTTGAATTTCTGGGAATTGTAATTTTTTGTTTAATCTCTATTGTATCCAAATTTCAAATGAAAACTCGATCGTTTGCCTAGAGAACTTGAAAAACCCTAATTTTGATCTTATTTTGCAAAAATTCTGGGTTAATTAAACTTTTCAGGGTTGATCTTTGGTGCATCTATGTGTTTTTGGGCCCTTGTCAATGTCAAAAAATTTCGTTTCAATCGGTCGAGTATTTTTCAAAAAGGTTCGTGTGTTATAAAATTCCCTGTCTCTGTCCCGGGCCTGTGACCCGTGTCTGTGCTGCCTGTGTGTACCGCGTGCCCTGAGAGCCGCCCGTGTCGCCTGCGCGCACTGACCGTCTCTACCCCGTGCCACCCGTGTCCAGAACACGCCAGTACCACCCACGACCCTACAGACATGCCGTGATCAAAGAATAAGGAAGGAGGCTATATTGAAGAAAACTCTCAAAACCATTTCGGCCATCAGTCGGCCCTTAGACCGCGCCCAGCGTCTGCCCAGCGCCTTGTACCGTGCTCCAACTCCCTGTCCAGCGCCCCAGCGCCCCACGCCGCGGTGACCCCGCTTGATGAAGATGTGGTCATCGACCCTTGCGAGCCCGAGGACGAGACCTATGATGACTTTGGGACATGGCGCAAAAATAGGCAAAGAAAGGCCTGAGATAGCAGGAAAAGGGTGCGTACACGCACTAAGGCGCGAGCACCGGTGAGACACGGCAACCGAGCCGCGAGGCGCGCGAGTCTAGGCCGTGCTAAGAAAAGCTACATGAAGAGGAGTGCGCACGAATGCGAGCTATGGGCTGACGACGAGTGCGAGAAGATAGTGCCCGGGAAGGTGGGCGAGTGGTGCAAGGCTTGCGCAAGGGAACGGCGCGTACGGCGCATGGAGGCTAAGACGAACGGTGCACGTGGAGTGGATGTAGGGTGGACAGCGTGCACATGGGGCGGCTCCAATGAAGCGGACGCGCAAGCAGGTATGGGCCCAAAATGGCGCGCGGATGGACGGGGCTCAACGCGCGGGGGACTGGACGAGTGGGAGGATGATGTTGAAGGGGCGAGCGTGCGCGGCAAACGCGCAGGTCCCGGAGACGCGCGCGAGGCGATGAGCGAGCGCGAGAGAGAGGCCGAGCGAGCAGGCGTGCGAGGCACTCGCGCGAAGGACGAGCACGCGCGGGCAGCGGAGCGAGAGCGTGCAGCACGCATGAAGGGCGACGCGTGGGAGGCGTGCGCGTGCGATACCGCGCGCAAGAAGGACTAGGGCTAGCGGGCGGCGCAAACACGCGAGCGGTTGGACGCGACCGATTTGCAGGGCAAGCAAAGGAGATTGGGGCTTGATTTACTTGGCTTTCTTAGGAGTTTTAGTATGGTTAGGAATTTGAAATAAAAGGCATGTGCCTATTAGTATTTTATATATTTTGGTAAGTCTTAATAAGCAAGATATTTAGTTGCCGTAGGATTTATTTACTTACTTGCATTAGGAATTCTTCTTAGTCTAGGATTAGATTTATTTTGCATCAATAAATACCCATGTACTCTTAGTATTTTGATATGATGAATTGATGAGTTAATAGAAAATCGAACATTTGTTCAAAGTTCTCGTGTGTTTTCTCCTGTGAGTTTACATAGAGTTCGTGATAGAAATAGGACCAATATCCGAGTTTCGTCACACCTATCGTGAAGTACGAAGGAGTCGGCGTGCTTATTAGCAACCTATCGCTTAGAAACCAAGGCGTCAGTGCAGGGTTCGAAGCAATTGAGTTGGACGGAACACACGATCCTTCATCATTGGTGCTTTCATTGATAGTGATTGATCGTGTGTTAAGTTAAACATTTTCTTCCTATTTCTATTTTCCCTTCTTTCGAATTTTTTATTTTTTTGTGAGTATAAAAAAAAAAGAGAGATGATGACACATAAAGACAGGATCGAAGCCTTGGAGGAGAGTTTGAAATCCATCGGTAATGGCCAACACGTTGTCAATGAGAATTTCGCCAAACTCGAGCTCATGGTGCATGACCTCACTGGGCAGCTCACATGCATCACGCGTCGACCACGAAGGAGCCACACCTCGCGATCGACCACGGCCTCGAACAGCCCCGGGACCGACCACGACGACTCAGACAGACGTTCGCGGAGGACGCGCGCATCACGCGTGACACGCCAACCCGGCGACCGAGGACATGCACGTCCGAAGCTCACCATGACTATCTTTACGGGGACCGACCCGGATGCGTGGTTCAGTAGAGCCATGCAATTTTTCAAGATCAACAACGTGCACAAGTCCGAGAGAGTCAAGATCGCCGCTTACTATCTCGATGGTGAAGCCAACACATGGTGGCAATGGGTGTCACATTTACACAAGAGCAATGGCGAGCACATTCGATTGAGAGAATTTGAGAAGGAGTTGGTCACACGTTTTGGGATGAGTGATTATTACGACTATCACGAGGCACTCTCTCGAATACGTCAAAATGGTAGCCTCCGAGTCTACCAAAAGGAATTTGAGTGCATTGCAAGTCGGGTGCGAGACTGGCCCGAGAGCGCATGGATAGACGCGTTCATTGGAGGGCTCAAAGCCAAGCTAGCGGCTGAGATGCGACTCGATAGACCGCGGACAACACGAGCGGCAATGGAGTCGGCACGCTTGCGCGAGGACCACTTGGTGGCGGTACGCAAGGCCAACCGAGGCGAGGGCCGCACGGACGCACGACGCGCGAGTGCGGTAACCTACGAGACGCCCCCATGGGCCGACACCAAACCAAACGACGAGGGCGCACGGACCATGAGCCATATGCGACGGCTCACGATCGAGGAAATCCAACGACGACGCTAGAAAGGATTATGCTTTACATGCAATGAGAAGTTTACGCCAGGACATAGATGTGCGGGGAAGAAAGTGTTCTTGCTTGAGTTTGACGAGGATGAGCCGGAACGAGAGGAGTACGAGCACATCGAGCGAAAGGAGACCTTGCTACATGTGATCAAAAGCAAGAAGAGAGGTCCAAAGATGATACAGTTCACGGCAACCGTACAAGGCGAGGAGCTCGAAGTGCTAGTGGACAGCGGATCGACCCTAAATTTCATAGACGATGAGTTGTCCAATGGGTTGAAGGTACCTATGACTAGCATAAAGCAGTTTGGGGTGAAGGTTGCGAACGGAGAGGAACTCAAGAGTTCCAAGTTATACAAGAAGGTTCCAATATATGCACAAGGCCTAGACTTAAAGGTTGATCTTTATGCCTTACCTTTGATGGGACGGGACATAGTACTTGGAGTTCAATAGCTCGAGACATTGGGGCCTATCATAACGGACTACAAGAAGGGGACCATGGAGTTTCGGCGAGCCCGGAAGCGAATAAAGTTGCAAACTGAGGATCCAAGAGAAGAGCCCGAAGAAGTTGAGGAGATCAATTTCATCATACTTGAGGACAAGAAAATTCTCGAAGAGGGCGAGAATGATGAAGATGTGGTCATCGTCCCTTGCGAGCCCGAGGACGAGACCTATGATGACTTTGGGACATGGCACGAAATTAGACAAAGAAAGGCCCAAGATAGCAGAAAAAGGGAACGTACACGCGCTAAAGCGCGAACACCGGTGAGACACGGCATTCGAGCCGTGAGGCGCGCGAGTCTAGTCCGTGTGTAATGCCCCATTTAATTGTGATTTATTTGAGAATTATTTATGATTATTTAGTATAATTATTATTATTATTATTATTATTATTATTATTGATTATTATTATTATTAATTGGTGATAATATTTATATTTTATTTTATTGAATGCTATTATGTTTATTTATTTGTCAAATGTGATTAAATGCTAAATTGTGAAATTTGTCTAATTGTTTAATTGATTTTGTGATTTATTAAATTATTAGTATGAATAAATGTGTTTGTGAATAATGTGTATTAATATATATATATGTAAAATATATATGGTTCGATTTATTTTTATCGTGCGTTTGTACCAAAGGTTGGGCCCGAGAATATTCGTTTGAACCGAAATCGAGCCCGTGAGCCGATTTACTTTTGCAAACCGGCCCGTGAACCGACCCTTTGATTATTAAATTTTCGGCCCTTTTAGGGTTCAGAAAACCGGTCCAATTAAACATAAATTCTGGCCCTTTTATGTTGAGTTTTCAGCAAATACTAGGCCCAAACAGTTGTTTTTTTTTTAGCCCAAGTATTTTTCCTCTTTTCTTTACAACCCTAGTCCCCGCCTCTATGAGATAATAGATCGGGAAGCATCTCAAATCTCTTCCTCTCTCTCTCGATCGAAAACGCGCAGCAATCTCTCCAATCTCCCTCCCTCGCTTGCGTTTCGGCAGAAGGAGAAAAATCTCATCGACCCTCGCCCTCGTCTTCCCCTTCTTCTGCGCGCACAGGCCGTCCATGAGCTATTCCCGGCGAGTCCCTGCCATCGGCAATCAGAACCACCGCGAGCTGCCATAACCTCCCTTCCCTCCGCGAGTTTCCCCCGTCTGCAACTCCGAGCCCTCCGCCGTCCCAGCGTCCTTTCCGGCGACCCTCCACCGCGAGCGACCACGGTGTGCTGCTGCTCATGCGAACGAGAAAAATGACCCACGGATGATCCCCGCCATCTCCTCCGCGAACCAGCGAGTTCCTCTGCTCGTGAACAACAACCCCTCGACGACCCCCACCCACGAAGCAGCTCCATCACTCCTGCAAGCCCCGTCGAGGTCATTTCCGGCGAATCCCATTCACGAACAGCAGCCTCGGCGAACTTCTCTTCGCTGCACCTCCGCGAGCTGTCATCCTCAGGCTCGCAGCCCCTCGCGAAGGCCCCGTTCAGCCGCTGCTCCTTCCCCGGCGAGACGCGCGTAGCCGTCGAGCCCGTCGACCCGTAAATCCGTTCGAACCATTCTCGCGTTTCCCGAGAACGGTACCTCGTCGTTTTTCCGTCTCGTTTAATTCATATATGTTCGTTAAATTATTCATATTCCTGTTGTGCTCGTGTGATATATGCAATGTGAATTTATTGTGTGAATATGTTCAACTATATGAATTGTTGCGATTATTATGTTCGTATGTTCGGGATCTCTTCGATTTTCTCAAAAATCGAACGAGACCTCGAAAGTCATGTAAGTCGGTGGATAATGGAACAATGTCGAGTCCTTGGTCTTATGAAAAGGCCTCGGACGATGTTGTGATTCAATTGCCAAATAGTCGAGCTTGTTAATCGCTGTTTTGATGTTCGGATTTTTAAAAATAGCTCGCTGCTCGAAACGATGTGAAATTTTGAGGGATGTGTTATCTGTTCATTTCCTGCCTTGTGTAAAATTTTCATAATTTTTGGAGACCTGTAGCTATTTTTAATAATTAAATTGTTTTCTGTCCAGAAAATTGTTAAATGCATAATAAATTCATACTTGTCTGAAATGAGCTGAAATTCGAATATGTCATGCCTCTGTGACCTATATGTGTTGTGTTAAATTTTCAGAATTTTTGGAGTTGAATTGATATGGGTAATATTTTATTTATCGATTCTGCAGAAAGGATGTTTTAATTTTTAAAAATCGGATATTGCATAGAAAATTCTGAAATTTTACTGGGAGTCATATTTTAGGTGTTTGATCATGTTGGTAAAATATGAAAATTTTCAGAGTCCGTTTGGTTTCAGTTTGGATTTAAATTCAATAAACTGCTGTTTCTTGTTTGAGTTTTTAAAAATAGGAGCAGTTATTGTTTAAGGCTGAAAATTTTATAAGTGAACTTTGGCATACTGAATGTTGCTGTGTAAAATTTTCAGGTTCAAATTCATTCACTAAATCTGAGTATGGATTAATGTGCCCTTTTTGCTGAATTACTTTTCGAATTTTATAAAATAGGGTATTTTTAGTTTAAAGCTGAAACTTTGTGATTTTACATGTTTCTAGGAGATGAAATTTTGTATAAATTTTCAGAGCTTAATTCGTAGGATACCTTGACCTTCTATTTTTCACGCGATTAAATGATTTTAATTTTTGAGTATAATTGTTATGTGGAATTTGAATCGACTTGGTTTTTGGTTTTTATGTGAGTTTGATTTGGTCAAACCTTAGATGGATTTTTGTGAACTCCCTTAAGTGTTTTGGTTGAGTTTAGTGCCGAGTCTTAGTGTTCCACATCCACAGGACTTCACGAACTACTTAGTCGGATCGAGTTCGACTAGGTCTGTCTTGTGATTTCCAGTTTAAGTCGAGATAGATTCTGATTGTAGGATCTTGACATCGTGTAGGTGTCTAGAGGTGTTGATCTTGCCTTAGTACGAGATTTGTGACTGTGAAACGTGCTGCTATCAGGTGGGTACACTTTTGTTGTATTCCATATTTATCGCACTATTTATTTCGTATAATTCTTCTTTTGAAAAATGAATGTATGCGTGAGAACCCTAGTCTAAGTATTCCTATTGGTAGTGCCTTTGACGAATGCATAACAGTGAGAGGTCACCTGCCCGTTGTATCCGGGAGGCGACGCCCTGATCCGTGTGAGTTTCGGGGGGGAAAAACATCTCCACTGTCTCCTGGAAAACATCCATGATCCGTGTGTGCTTCGGGGTGGACTCCCATGATCCGTGAGTGGTTCGGGGTGGGGGAAATTTTCCAGTTACGGCCTTGCCGATGTTTGGTCGGAAGGTTGTTGTATGTACATAGGAGGTTTGCGATAGGGCCGGGTAGGGGGTTTAGACTGTTGGATTCTATGCATACTGAGTATTGTGTTACTGCTTTTAAAATAATTATACGAGATAACCGTGCGATAATGGTGAGCTAGTTGGTTGCTCACCCCCATTATTTTCTTTGTTGTTTCTCTCTTCCTTTGTTTTAGGTTGAGATGAGCTGGAGGCGGTGGCGTAGGACGAGCGAGATGGTGGTCACTGTTTGATGATATATTATGCTTCCGCCTGTTTATGATTTGTTGAACTGAAACTTGACTTGAATTATTTTCTCGTTTGGATTTGGATATTTTATTATGTGTTTATATCCCTGCTTGATTTCGTATACTGATTATGTGTTGTGCAAGAACTTGTTACTTAATCATTTGCTTTCATACTTTGGATTATTTATTTATTTGCCTTCGAACTATGTTTGAGTTTCGTTTGAACCTTCTTTAATGCTAGACGTTTGGAAATGATTTTGAGATTTATGTTTTATGAGACTGTTTATTTGATAGCTTAAGCATGTGTAGGTTCTTTGGATTGATTGATTGGATGTGTTCATTTGCTGTGGTTAATAAGTAGCGCCCGTTTCTCGATAAATGTTTTAATTTAGATTTTAAAAAAAAAAATAACTCTGATTTTTATCAAATAAATTCGGTAAATTCTTTAAAATAAAACGGGGCGTTACACCGTGCTAAGAAAAGCTACATGACGAGAAGTGCGCACGAATGTGAGCAATGGGCTGACGACGAGTGCGAGAAGATAGTGCCCGGGAAGGTGGGCGAGTGGTGCAAGGCGTGCGCAAGGGAACGGCACGCACGGCGCATGGAGGCTAAGATGAACGGTGCACGAGGGGTGGATGTAGGGTGGAAAGCATGCATATGGGGCGGCTGCGATGAAGCGGACAGCAAGTAGGGACGGGCTCAAAATGGCGCGCGGATGGGAGGGGCTCAACGCGCGGGGCACTGGACGAGTGGGAGGATGATGTCGAAGGGGCGGGTTGTGCCTGGCAAAATCGCAAGTGGCGGAGACGCGCGCGAGGCGATGGGCGAGCGCGAGAGAGAGGCCGAGCGAGCAGGCGTATGAGGCACTCGCGCGAAGGACGAGCACTCGCGGACAGCGGAGCGAGGGCGCACAGCGCGCATGAAGGGCGACGTGTGGGAGGCCCGCGTGCACGATACCGTGCGCAAGAAGGACTAGGGCTAGCGGGCGGCGTAAACACGCGGGCGGTTGGTCGCAACCGACTTGCAGGGCAAGCAAAGGAGACTGGGGCGTGATTTACTTGGCTTTCTTAGGAGTTCTAGTATGGTTATGAATTTGAAATAAAAGGCATGTGCCTATTAGTATTTTATATATGTTGGTATGTTTTAATAAGCAAGATATTTAGTTGCCTTAGGATTTATTTACTTCCTTGCATTAGGAGTTCTTCTCAGTCTAGGATTAAATTTATTTTGCATCTATAAATACCCATGTACTCTTAGTATTTTGATATGAGAAATTGATGAGTTAATATAAAATCGAACATTTGTTCAAAGTTCTCGTGTGTTTCTCCTGTGAGTTTACATAGAGTTCGTGATAGAAATAGGACCAACATCCGAATTTCATCACACCTATCGCGAAGTACGAAGGCGTCGGCGCGCTTATTAGCAACCTATCGCTTAGAAACCAAGGCGTCGGTGCGGGGTTTGAAGCAATTGAGTTGGACGGAACACGCGATCCTTCATCAATGGTGTTTTCATTGAGAGTGATTGATCGTGTGTTATGTTAAACTTTTTCTTCCTATTTCTATTTTCCCTTCTTTCGAATTTTTTAGTTTTTCGTGAGTATCAAAAAAAAAAAAGAAGAGATGATGACACATAAAGACAGGATCGAAGCCTTGGAGGAGAGTTTGAAATCCATCGGTAATGGCCAACACGTTGTCAATGAGAATTTTGCCAAACTCGAGCTCATGGTGAATGACCTCACTGGGCAACTCACATGCATCACGCGTCGACCACGAAGGAGCCACACCTCGCGATTGACCACGGCCTCGAGCAGCCCCGGGACCGACCACGACGACTCAGACAGACGTTCGCGGAGGATGCGCGCATCACGCGTGACACGCCAACCCGGCGACCGAGGACATGTGCGTCCGAAGCTCACCATGACTACGTTTACGGGGACCGACCCGGATGCGTGGTTAAGTCGAGCCATGCAATTTTTCAAGATCAACAACGTGCACAAGTCCGAGAGAGTCACGATGGTGAAGCAAACACATGGTGGCAATGGGTGTCACATTTACACAAGCTCAATGGCGAGCACATTCGATGGAGAGAATTTGAGAAGGAGTTGGTCACACGTTTTGGGATGAGTAATTATTACGACTATCACGAGGCACTCTCTCGAATACTTCAAAACGGTAGCCTCCGAGACTACCAAAAGGAGTTTGAGCGCATTGCAAGTCGGGTGCGAGATTGGCCCGAGAGCGCATTGATAGGCGCGTTCATTGGAGGGCTCAAAGCCAAGCTAGCGGCTGAGGTGTGACTCGATAGCCCGCGGACAACACGAGCGGCAATGGAGTCGGCACGCTTGTGCGAGGACCACTTAGTGGCGGTACGCAAGGCCAACCGAGGCGAGAGCCGCACGGACGCTCGGCGCGCGAGCGCAGCAACCTACGAGACGCCCCCACGGGCCGATACCAAACCAAACGACGAGGGCGCACGGACCACGAGCCACATGCGACGGCTTACGACTGAGGAAATCCAACGACGGCGTGAGAAAGGATTATGCTTTACATGCAATGAGAAGTTAACGCCAGGACATAGATGTGCGGGGAACAAGTGTTCTTGCTTGAGTTTGACGAGGATGAGCCGGAACGAGAGGAGTACGAGCACATCGAGCGAAAGGAGACCTTGCTACATGTGATCAAAAGCAAGAAGAGAGGTCCAAAGATGATACAGTTCACGGCAACCGTACAAGGCAAGGAGCTCGAAATGGTAGTGGACAGCGGATCGACCCTAAATTTCATAGACGAGGATTTGTCCAAAGGGTTGAAGGTACCTATGACTAGCATAAAGCAGTTTGGGGTGAAGGTTGCGAATGGAGAGGAACTAAAGTGTTCCAAGTTATACAAGAAGGTTTCAATATATGCACAAGGCCTAGACTTAAAGGTTGATCTTTACGCCTTACCTTTGATGGGACCGGACATAGTACTTGGAGTTCAATAGCTCGAGACATTGGGGTCTATCATAACGGACTACAAGAAGGGGACCATGGAGTTTGGGCGAGCCCGGAAGCGAATAAAGTTGCAAACTGAGGATCCAGGAGAAGAGCTCGAAGAAGTTGAGGAGATCAATTTCATCATACTTGAGGACAAGAAAATTCTCAAAGAGGGCGAGAATGATGAAAATGTGGTCATCAACCCTTGCGAGCCCGAGGACGAGACCTATGATGACTTTGGGACATGGCGCGAAAATAGACAAAGAAAGGCCCAAGATAGCAGAAAAAGGGTACGTACACGCGCTAAAGCGCGAGCACCGGTGAGACAAGGCAACTGAGCCGCGAGGCGCGCGAGTCTAGGCCGTGCGAAGAAAAGCTACATGACGAGAAGTGCGCGCGATGTGAGCAATGTTCTGACGACGAGTGCGAGAAGATAGTGCCCGAGAAGGTGGGCGAGTGGTGCAAGGCGTGCGCAAGGGAATGGCACGCACGGCGCATGGAGTCTAAGACGAACGGTGCACGAGGGGTGGATGTAGGGTGGAAAGGGTGCATATGGGGCGGCTGCGATGAAGCGGACGCGCAAGCAGGGACGGGCTCAAAATGGCGCGCGGATGGGCGGGGCTCAACACGCGGGGCACTGGACGAGTGGGAGGATGATGTCGAAGGGGCGAGCATGCCCGGCAAAATCGCAGGTGGTGGAGACGCGCGCGAGGCAATGGGCGAGCGCGAGAGAGAGGCCGAGCAAGCAGGCGTACGAGGCACTCGCGCGAAGGACGAGCACTCGCGGGCAACAGAGTGGGGGCGCACAGCGCGCATGAAGGGCGATGTGTGGGAGGCGCGCGCGCTCGATACTGCGCGCAAGAAGGACTAGGGCTATCGGGCGGCGTAAACACGCGGGCGGTTGGACACGACCGACTTGCAGGGCAAGCAAAGGAGACTGTGGCGTGATTTACTTGGCTTTCTTAGGAGTTCTAGTATGGTTATGAATTTGAAATAAAAGGCATGTGGCTATTTGTATTTTATATATTTTGGTAAGTTTTGATAAGCAAGATATTTAGTTTTCTTAGGATTTATTTACTTACTTGCATTAGGAGTTCTTCGTAGTCTAGGATTAAATTTATTTTGCATCAATAAATACCCATGTACTTAGTATCTTGATATGAGGAATTGATGAGTAAATAGAAAATCAAACATTTGTTCAAAGTTCTCGTGTGTTATCTCCTATGAGTTTACATAGAGTTCGTGATAGAAATAGGACCACCAACATCCGAGTTTCGTCACACCTATCGCGAAGTACGAAGGCGTCGGCGCGCATATTAGCAAACTATCACTTAGAAACCAAGGCGTCAGCGCGGGGTTCGAAGCAGTCGAGTTGGACGGAACACACGATCCTTCATCACCGCACCCCAGCGTGCCAGTCGTACCCAGACCGCGCCCCAGCGCGCCAGCGGGGCCCAGTCCCGTGCCAGACCGCCCGACAGCAGCCCAACCGAGCCGGCCCAAGCCCGAATCCGGTCATTTAACATTGTTTAAATCGTTTTCTGAGTTTTCCGAACCTCTTGACCCCCGTTGACCTGTTTGACTTCATTTTTACTGTCGAGTCAATTTTTAAAGATTTTCAAAACTAAGTCCCGAGTCTAGCTTTCAAAACCTATTGTTCCAACTTCCACAGAACTTCACGAACGGCTTAGTCGAAAATGTTCGGCTAAGTATGATTATTCGTGATGTTTTTCTAAGGGTCAAGATAAAATACTTATGAAGTATTCTTGACTAAATGTAGGTGTTTGATGAGTTGACCTTGCAACCTACACAGCAGACCGGTGGTATTTCCATTCTGCTGAACCAGGTGGGTTTTATTAAAACTGTCTATGCAATAAATTGTTTGCTTTACTTGTGTATGATCGATGTACGCATGTGAACCATGTAGCCTTCGAAGTGAGCTGTACCGACTGTCGAACGGTTATCCCCGTAGCTATAGAACGTACCCATTGGGTAATCTCCTTTTGGGAACCGTAAGACCTGGGCATGGGCCTTGGCTGGAGATCCCCGTTGTAAGACCAAGGCAAGGTCTTGGCCGGCGAGGTGGTTTACTCTTACTGGCTAGGGGATCGATAGAAGCCCGAGGGGCATTCGTATTTTACCCAGCAGTAGTCTATGCGTAGGTGTGCACATGAGTCTTGATTTTATGACGATATTATGATGGGAGATTGGGATACTTAATTGTTTCGTGTACATGCTGTGATCATACTGATTTATATTATGTTTATCATTTATTGCTCAATGGTGAGCACTACATTTTCCATATGTGCTCACTCCCACCTAAAATAAACATTTCAGGTTGAGCAGGGCTGGCATGACGACGAGAAGGGGCGAGTGGTGGTCGGTCTTTAGGACTCGATTATTTAGTCATTGCTTCCGCTATTTTATGAACTGATTTTATGATCTTATGAAATTGTGAACGCTGAGATTTTATGATGTTTTGAAATAATGTCGAGGAGATGCCCCGTGAATCCTGTGATGAATTTTTGGGAACCCGGTTTGGGTAAAAATATGATTTATGATTTTATGAATTCCATTTTGGGAGTTGATTGATGTTATGACATTATGATTGATGTTGAATTTTAAATGAGTAACGCCACAAATGTTTGAAATAAGTTTTGAAAATTTACTGATTTTTCTGAAAAGTCATGGATTTTCGTTAAATCAAAATGGGGCATTATACCTATGGCAGAATATTGTATAACACCAATTATCACACCTCACTCAAATCCACACCCTTTCATGCACTCTATGGTTACAATCCTAATTCTATACCCCCTAATGCTACATGGAGTCCCCACAACATGATGCTAAGGAGTTTATTGTGCAGAGAAAGATGATGATGCAGGGTCTGAAGGAAAACTTAAGACATGCACAGAATCGAATGAAAACATATGCGGACAAGCATAGGACAGAAAAGGAAATTGAAGTTGGAGAAATGGCTTACCTTAAGCTGCAGCCCTACAAGTAGAATTCTGTTCACATGAGAAGAAACCTTAAACTTAGTTCAGATATTTTAGACCCTACAAAATAACAGAGAACATTGGTAAGGTGGCTTATAGACTTGAGTTACCAGAAGGGTCAAAGGTTCATCCTGTATTTCATGTATCTCTTCTCAAAAAGGTTATGGGAGATGCGTACTTATCTGTCAATAGGCTGCCTGAGACGGGTGAAGACAGGCTTTTCAAAGCTACGCCCACTGAGGTTCTTGACCACAGAAGCATTTTGCGAGGTAATGAAGATGTTCAACAGCAGCTGGTCACATGGGAGACAAATCGTTCGGAATCTGCTCCTGGGAGGATGAAAAATTTTTGACAAGAATTTTAGGGGTTTTGATTCTTGTGGACAAGGATCTAAACATGGAGGGGGAAATGTCATGACCCTACAGATATTGGGTACTGAATTAGGTGATTTGAAATTGAAGATGAACGAGGACGATGAGATGAAATTGGCTAAGGAAGAAATGGTGAAGGAAAAGACAAAGGATAGGGTTTTGTCTGAATTGAAGAGGGAAGTTGTGGGCCTGACACGTGTTCAAGCAGAGGCCCTTGATATAGCCATATTATCATATACCGGTCCAAGGATGTTTTACTTGACCAGACAACCGGCCAGATCGGCCACGCGTCGACATGTCCCGGTCAACACGCTTAGATCAGCTCCTACAATGTCGGTTCCTCATCGGATACAAAGAAGAGCTGAATCCATACAAGTCGACCCCCAGAAGTCGACTTGCCTAAGTCGACTCCCATAAGTCGACCTTTACCAAAAGAGAATAACAAGACCGTAGCCTCCGAATATGCCGAAAGACCCAAGTCGACCTCTTGATACTCGAGGTCGACTCCGTGCACCTCGAGGCGTGAAACATTGTCGATTCTATATACTTGTGGTATCTTCTAAAGTCTCTTGTCCTCCAATGGATGAAAGGGAATCTTGTGATGACTCAGCGGCAAGGGGGAGACGAACCGACCGGGGCATTTTGGACCTTTCACACAAGTCGACCATGGCATTCCGGGTACTTCAAGTAAGTGTTTGCTCATATATAAAGGAGGCAAGGTAACCCCAAAACCCTAACTCTCATTCATTCTCAACTCTCTCTCATAGCTGTTGTGCAGCCTCACTTCACTCTCAGATACTGACTTGAGCGTCGGAAGCTCTACGCCGGAGGTGTTTCCGGCGTTGAGTTTTTGCAGGTGTTCTCGCGGTCTAGCAACGGTTCGAAGGCAATTCAAACAGATCTGAGCTCCTTACCACCGGTTCACTCCAGATCTTAGAGTAGACCCATCATATTGGCGCCATCTGTGGGGACGTCTTGAAGGAATTAAGAGCTTTGCACCTAGCTCCGATGTGTTTTTGATGGCTGAGAAGGAAGGTTTGCAGAGGAACTTGAATGAGGATTTTAGGGGAACTTAGACAGACAGAAGACCACCACCACTCTCTAACCCTAGACCTCCAGTGATGCAGATGCTGGGACTACCACCGTTTGGACTTCCACCACGGGGAATGACTTTGGGTGGAGAAACACCCGTTACTCCACCCGGAGTGAAGATGCAGGTGTTGACTCAAGTGGGGACAAGTCAAAACCCCAATCCAGATGTCGGAGAAAAAGAACCAACGGAGATGTCTCGACGCAAGGGAAAGCAGATCCAGGAGGTGCCGGAGCAGATGCAAACACAACCCCGCATCGAGGAGCAAACGCTGACGATGACGAAGAGCGAGATGCAAAGGATGATTGCTGAAGCTGTAGCTGCCCAGATGAAGCAAGCGGTGCGAGTCGAGCAGAATCCTCAGGTCGAGCAGAACCCGCGGGTCGAGTAACAGCCTCGTATCGAGCAGCAGGCCCAGTCAAACGTGCAGCAAAATAGAAGGGCGGACGAGGAGGAGTCTTCTATTCGGACAGTCAACCCGCACGCAAGAGAAGAGAAATTGGAGCAATTGCTGGCCCAGGTCCGCAATTTGGAGGATCGAGTCGGGGGGAAAAATGACCAGGGGAACAAAGGAACATCCATTCTCGCAACAGATCCTGAGGGCCGACTTACCCCAAGGCTTCAGGGAGTTGAGCATATGGTATGATGGCTCTACTGACCCGTCTCGACATCTTAGGAGTTTTGAAAACATGACGGTGCTTCATCGCTACAGTGACCCGGTGCAATGTCGTGCCTTCTTGACGACTCTGAAAGGGTCGGCCCAGGATTGGTTCCACCAACTACCAACTGGGTCGATCCAGGACTTTGATGGTTTCAGTTCGAGTTTTCTCAATCAATTTGCAAGTGTCAGAGTGCAAGAGAAGTCCTATCTCTCGTTAATCAGCATGCAACAGAAAAAGGACGAGTCGCTGCGGGAATATGTGCCAAGGTTTACGAGGGCGTGTGTCGATTGCCCAACAGCAACGAGGGAGATTAAATCAAGAGGATTGACAAGGTGACTGCTACTAGGGTTTTGTAAGAACTCTTTGGCTAAGCGACCTGGTAGGAGTTTTGATGACGTGTTGGGAAGATGTGTTATGTATATGAAGGTCGAGGAAGCAGAAGTCGACTATCTACAGAGTATGAAAATGTCACAGGCCAAAAGTCGAGACGACAAGAAGGAGAAGAGAGTCCACTCGACTGGGGAAAGAAGGGGATCCACACGAGGTGATAGAAGTGAAGGACGATTTAGGGGATGGAGGCCGATTCAGTACACACCCGTGTCGGCTCCTCACGCAAGAATATTAGAAGTAATGGAGAGGGAGATCCGAGACGATGTGGTAAGATGGCCACAGACGAGAAAGGACGGACCTGTGAAGCCCAAGAGTAATTTGTATTGTTGGTTCCACAAAGACTATAGGCATAACACTGATGATTGCAGACACCTCAAGGACGAGATCGAAAGGTTGATTAAGGCTGGCCATCTGAAGGAATTCATATACAAATACCGCGAGAGGTCGAGTAGGAGGAGAAAGAGAAGTAAAAGCCCTCGCAATAGGGCAAGATCGCCAAAGAAGGAAGAACTTCCCCCGAAAGGGGAGTAATTAACATGATCTTTGGAGGATCGACAGATGGAGATTTAAACCGAGCGAGGAAGGCATATGCTCAAGGTCGGTATGCAAAAGTCGAGGTGCAACAGGTCGATAAGAGTGGACCAGTGATGAACTTCGGACCTGCCGATGTGGGGGAAGTCGAAAGACCACACAATGATGCTGTAATGATAACCGCACAGGTGTCGGGGTATGAAGTTCAGAGAGTGTTTGTTGACACCGGGAGTTTGGTGAACGTTATCTTCTATGAATGTCTCAGAAGGATGGAACTCGACATCGAGCTTACCCTACTACACCCGTCACTCTTTGGATTCAATGGTTCAGAGGTCGCGCCCCTAGGAGAGACCACGCTCGCTGTCGTCCTAGGAGAAGGTGACTTGAGAAAGGTGAAAATGGTGAAGTTTGTGGTAGTCAACGTCGACTCGGCGTATATTGTGATCCTTGGAAGGCCGGCGCTCAATGCCTTCCAAGCAGTGGTGTCGACTTACCACATGAAATTAAAATTCCCCATCGGAGATCGAGTGGGGGAGGCACGAGGGGACCAAAAGTTGTCGAGGACATGCTATCAGATTGCGGTAAAAACCAACCAGCGGGCTGAAATCAAAGAAGGGAAGAAACCAATGACGAGTGAAAAGAGGCCGAGGGGGAGTGACCTCGAGCCCCACGGACAATTGATGGAAATTCAAATTGGAGAAGGTCAAATTGGAGAAGGGGAGGATTAAACCACCAAAATCGGGAGTGAGTTGGAGGACGAGTTGCGAAAGCAGTTGGTGGAGTTGATGAAGGAATTCAGGAACATATTTGCCTTTTCCCCTGAAGAACCGACAAGCATCGACCTGGATGTCATGGAACACAAACTCAATGTCGACCCCCTCAGAAAGCCTGTGAAGCAGCGACTCAGGCACCATGGAGCTGAAACCGACAAAGCAATTGAAGTCGAGGTGGACAAGTTGCTGAAAGCCAAACACATCAAAGAAATCCAATTCCCTGAATGGATATCCAACACGGTGATAGTAAGGAAGGCACTAAACATGGCGCATGTGCATCGACTTTCGTGACTTGAACCTGGCGTGCTCAAAAGATCACTATCCCTTACCGAGAATTGATCAGCTAGTCGGCTCCACGGCTGGCTGTGAGTTGCTGAGTATGATGGACGCGTCCCAAGGGTATCACCAAATTCTCTTGGCCCTCGAGGATCAGAGTAAAGTGAGTTTCGTGACAAGCAAAGGCACATACTGCTATGTCGTCATGCCTTTTGGCCTTAAAAATGCGGGAGCAACTTATCAACGGTTGATGGATCGCATGTTCAAACCTCAGATTGGGTGAAATATGGAAGTGTACGTTGATGATATCCTGGTGAAGAGCAAATCTTCGACTTCATACCCAGACGATTTGAGGGAAACATTCAAAACTCTTAGAGCGTTTAGGATGAAGTTGAACCCGAGCAAGTGCGCCTTCGGAGTAAAGGCAGGGAAATTCTAAGGATATTTTGTCACAGAATGAGGAATTGAGGTGAACAAGGAAAAAGTAAGGGCCATACTCGACATGGCACCACCACGAAACATAAGAGAAGTGCAAGTCCTCACGGGGAGAATCGCGGGGTTGAGCAGGTTCATTGCTCGAGCAGCCGAAAAAAGCTTTCCTTTCTTTATATTGCTCAAGAAGACGACTTTCTAGTGGAGTGACGAGGCGCAGATAGAATTTGAAAAATTGAAGGAGTTCCTGAGCGAGTTGCCCTTGCTGACCAAACCAGAGCGGGGTGATGAGTTGGTACTGTACATCTCGGTGGGGGATGTTTCTCTGAGTTCGGTATTACTGCGAGAAGAGGGAAGTTCCCAGCAACCGATCTATTACACAAGTCAAGTACTCCAAGGTGTGGAGACGAGATACCCTGAAGTCGAGAAAGTCGCTCTGACGTTGGTCATAACAACCAGAAAGTTAAGGCCATACTTTCTAAATCATACGATAGTGGTGAGAACGAATTTTCAATTGAGAGAAACATTGGGTCGACCTACTGTCTCAGGTTGACTCGTGAAGTGCGCAGTCGATCTGAGCGAATACTCCATCAAATATGAGCCCAGACGAGCCATTAAAGCTCAAGCGTGGGCAGATTTTATTTAGGAAGGTACCAAGGGAGAGGAGAAGAAATGGGTAATGCATGTCGACGGATCCTCTGCGGCCAAGGATCTAGTCTGGGAGTCGTCCTCTTATCTCCCGAGGGCGAGCAACTAGACTTTGCCATCAGAATGGGGTTCAAGGCCTCAAATAATGAAGCAGAATATGAGGCGCTAATCAAGGGAATCCAACTCGCGATTGGCAGCGGAGCGACGGAGATCGCGGTGCATTCTGACTCGCAACTCGTCGTGGGACAGGTGTTTGGAAATTGCCAAATCAAGGAAGATCGAATGATGAAATATGTCGAGGAAATCCAGAGTCTTATACAAGGCTTAGAAAAATTTGAGCTAACACAAGTCCTGCGAGAGGAAAACAAACGAGCCGACTGGCTCGCACGGATCGTGAGTTTAAATAAAGAAAAGATGGTAAACCACATTACTACCATGCATTTAGAGGGAGGTGTCCTGGGTGAAACAATGAAGATCGACAAGAAGGACGATAGGAGGAAGTCGATTCGCGAACTCTTGCAGGGCCGAGTACCTACAGGAGACAAACACGAGGCGGAGAAAGCTGCCCGATACTTAAGCAAATATTTTGAAGTCGAAGGGGTCTTATACAAGAAGTCACTGGTCGGGCCCCACCTACGATGTGTGTCTGAGGAAGAAGGAATCCATGTTCTGAGGGAGATACACGAAGGATGTTGTGGAGCACATGTGGGATCTCGAGCTCTAACTGGTAAAGCCCTGGGAGCAGGATATTATTGGCCCAAGATTCGAGCAATGGCAGAACAATTAGTCCAGAAATGCCAAAAATGCCAGTGCCACGGCCAAATCACTCATATCCCCGTTGAATACATGACGACAATCAACTCACAGGACAATCCCCATTTCACATGGTCTATGGAATGGATGCACTTCTGCCAGTAGAAGTCGGTTTGGACTCCCACAGGTCGACGTTCTGTAATATCCCATTCAGTAATTAATAAAAGTAATTATTTTTAGTTCTAAGTTTGAACTAATTACTTTTATTAATAATGCTCGTTCCTAGTTTCGAGCCCAGTTATTAAGTTATAAATGTACAAAGAAGTGAGAAAATTTATTTAGACATTTTAGTCTATTTAAATTATTAGAGAGAAATATGAAATTTTTAGAATTTGCGTTTTTCGATTGTAGTTGGAATTTAGGTCCGATTTCAGTTCCGAGAAATACATTAAATTATTTTCTCTCTATATTTTTAGTAGAATACAAGATAAGAAAAAAATTTTCAGCATAAAAATGAAAAATACCAAAAGAAAAGAAGGAAATTCGAAAACTGTAAGAATTTTCGATTTTACGGTAACTGTTCGTTTTAAGTCAGAATTTGGTACCGTAAATTGGAGAATTTTCACTAAATCTTGAATTTACTTATTAAGATCAGATTAGGATCATAAGAGGGGCCTTTCTAAGCATTGACTATGAGTTGGAGAAGTTTACATGTTAAGAATACTATTTATTATTTATATTTATTTTTTTCAAGTTTGTATTGTTTATTATGATCCAAAATTCACTCTATTTGGATGTTTGTCCAAATTATCCAAAGGAAATTTCTAAGTATATAATATGTTTGGAGAGTTGAATAAGTTGATCATAAAATATTTTATGAGTATTTAAAGATATAAGTTACATTTGTTTATTATGAATAAAAATTCATTCTATTTGGATGTTTCTCACAATTTTGCCTATAAATAGAGGCCTAAAATTCAGAGTTTTTCACACCAAAATAAAGTTCCAAAGTTATATAAGAATGAGAGAGAGATAAGTGATAGAAATATTTGGAGAAGTGAAGAATTGAAGTTAAGATCAAGTTTTCACTTTACCAAGAAGGAGGTAATTTACTTATCTTAAAGTTACATGCTTAAGTTCATGTTTTCAAAATGAGTTTACATGTTTATGAGTATGTATATCATGATTTAGAAGTTGAAGTTATAATTGATACAAAGAGTTAAAGATGTTAAAGATCAATTATATGATATATGTACTTGATGTGATAAGATGATGAATTGCATGAGATTTTCATAAAGATATGAATATGCTGGAAAAGTATGATTTAAATGAATGATTCTTATGTAAAAGAGGAGTTCATGAGAACAAGAATTAAGTTATTTGGCAAAGTATAACTTGAGTTATGAATTTTTGAAGATGAACATGTAAGATGAAGCTTATGTTTACTATTGAAGTTAAAGTTTTCATAACTTGATGAATATACATGATTAAATTATGAAATTTTGATGATATGTCTAATTATAAGTTGAGATTATGACTGTGAAGTTTCATAATTTAAAAATGAGAAATGAATAAGTTATGAATATAAGAAAGCATATATGTAAAGATAAGTATATATGCAAGAATATTCATGAAATGGTTAAGTTATTAAAATGAGATGATCATGAATAATTCTCATATAAGTAATTTTATGATGTTTTGGTATAATATGTTGAGTATACAATTTTATAAAAATTGTATTAAGTATGACATATTAACATCATGATTAAATATTATGTGTAAAAGATGATTATGGCTTGAGATTATTTTCACTTTCAATTTAATTAAGTAAAAATTTAATATAAGCCAATATCTATAAATTGGGAGATGGATTAAGTACTTGATTAAGTTAAAGATCAAGATGAATTTATATATCTTGATGATGATGTTAAAAGTTAAGTATTTAATCAAGTATAATGTGAAAGATAGTTATTTTCATATTTCTGTTATAGCATGTTATGAAACATATTGATATTTAAGAAGATATGTTTTACAAGGTTAAGTAATTGACCTTAAGTATAAGTAAAAAGTGAAGTTAAGTATAAACTTGAGAATAAGCACGTTTAAGAATGGGATAAATTAATAATCCAAAGAACTTATTGAGTATACGAGCATAGTACTTAGTATATTTGTCTATATTTGATTTAACTTGCAGATACAGTACCAGTACAGCACTTATCGTGTTACAAACGATTTCAAAGATGAAAAGGTGGGGACCCTGAACGGGTATCACATTGAGTACGATATTGATGTCATATGGGATGAGGAGACATTAAGTTGTCTCGGAGTATATCCTAAAGTTCTAATGGAGGCCGTTGAGTTGCCTTGAGAAATATCCATTAGATGAGTATATCCTAAAGTTATGAGTTTATTACGCTTGGGAAGAAGGCCGCCGAGTTGCCTTACGAGTACTTCCTAAGTTCTGATGGAGGCCGCTGAGTTGCCTGAGAAATATCCATCAGAGTGTGCACACGTATCCGACTAACTATCGGAAAGAGAAGAGAAAAGTTTAAGTTGCCGATTAATATCGGTTTATGATTATCCATATTCGTTACTCACCCCCATGAGTTTTAGTTTCAGGTAACAGGTCGAAGAGGAGGTGTGAGTGGAGCAGTGTTGGTGTGGATCGTGGATTCAGATGAAGACAATCTTTGATACTGACATTTAAAACAGTCTGTATAATTACCTACGTTTTAAAAATATTTCCGCTACGCATATTGAGATTTGAACATGCATTTTAATGAATTTCAGATTCCAAGTTTTTACCATTATGAGAAATATGATTATGGTATTTTAAATGCAAGTTTAAAGGAAATCTGTTTTAACTATGTCTAAAGAAGTATTAGACAAAAAGTTTAAAGATAAACGGATTTTCAAGATGATGAGTTTGAGTAGCATCCCGAGTTAGTCGCAAAAGATTTCGAAAGAGTTAAGTATATTCGAAGTAAAAGTTGCGAAAAATTTACTCTGATAAGCGGGGTGTTACACGTTCTATGAAGAAAAGAAAAATGAGGAGATGATCGAGGAGGCCCTCGACCTAATTGAAGAGGGGCGAGAAGAAGCTTGGGTGCGATCCGTCGAGTACAAACAGAAGATGCGCGCAGCATTCGACAAAAAGGTCCGAACCAGACATTTTCAAGTAGGGGATCTCGTCCTCAAATGAGCCGATGCTCTCAAGCATGTCGGAAAGCTCGAAGCCAATTGGGAGGGACCTACACTATGACGAAGGTGCTCGAGAGGGGGGCGTATGAACTCGAGGATGGAGAGGGTCGACAACTTCCACGATCTTGGCACGTAATCCATCTCAAACGCTTCTATGTTTAAAGGCAATATTTCGAATCCTCTTTTGTACTGAACAATGTTCGAATCGAATTTAATGATGAAATAAATCTCAAGTTTATGCTTCAATTATGTATCTTATGTTTATGCGTCGACTTTATTATGATTGCCTAGAGAATCGAATTTTTCAAAACGGCTATGTAGCTGACTAACTCTCTAATGACTATGAAACCGATCTAAGCAACTACGAAGTTGTACTCTCGAGCGGAATCTCGAGCAGGCTACGAAGCCTTCGACTACGAAGTCGACTAACACAATTACGAAGTTGTAACTCTCGAGCGGAATCTCGAGCAGGCTACGAAGCCTTCGACTACGAAGTCGACTAACACAACTACGAAGTTGTAACTCTCAAGCGGAATCACGAGCAGGCTACGAAGCCTTCGACTACAAAGTCGGCTAACACAATTACGAAATTGTAACTCTGGAGTGCAATCTCGAGCAGGCTACGAAGCCTACGACTACAAAATCGACTAACACAACTAAGAAGATGTATTCTTGAATAGAATCACGAGCACGCTACAAAGCTCATAAACATGGAATCAGTTTACACAACTTAAACACATCTACACAAACAATAACAAGACAGCTGTGAAGCTAAGGGCACTATACGCCGAACGCGACTACAATTGTCCGCTACGAAAGTCATTGCTCGACTTTGATCAACCCGCACGAAGGGTTGGGAGAGGACGAGTTGAAAAACTTATGATTATCAGCTACGAAGTTGCTAAAGTCATTGCTCGACTTCGACCAGCTCGCAAGAAGGGTTGGGAGAGGACGAGTTGAAAAACTTATGTTTATCAGCTACGAAGCTGCTAAAGTCGTTACTCGACTTCGACCAGCTCGCAAGAAGGGTTGGGAGAGGACGAGTTTAAAAACTTATGTTTATCAGCTACGAAGCTGCTAAAGTCGTTGCTCGACTTCGACCAGCTCGCAAGAAGGGTTGGGAGAGGACGAGTTGAAAAACTTGTTTATCAGCTACAAAGCTGCTAAAGTCATTGCTCGATTTCGGCCAGCTCGGAGAAAGGGTTGGGAGAAGATACAAGGAAATAACAGCACGATAACTTGAACTACAAGCAACATGACAATTTGGAAGCAATAAAAGAAAACTCATAAAGTACTAAAACAAACGACGAGGGAAAAACACAATATTAATAGAGAAGTTCATTACATTCGGGGCCGTCTCGACCTTTACAAATCTTGAAAGTAGGCCGAGACGACAAGTACCCTAGCAGCTATTCTATAATTTCGAGACAAAAGGAACAAAGCAAACATTTTCAATACTCGGCATCAGACTTCTCTCCATCATCATCTACGGCAACAATCGTCTCAGTTTTTTCATCACCACCCTCATTCGCCTCGACTGGCTCATCAGCATTCCCCTCGGTTTGGATCTCGACCCCTGGCATCTCCTCAGCTTCTTTCTTTTTGACCAGCTCCTCATCTTCCTCGACTTCAGGAGACCCCTCGTCATCCTCTCCGCTTACCCGACTAAGTCGGTCGGACCGTCCAAGGGAGAGGGAGGAACCTCCAGTCGACCTGCCAAGCCAGCCACCCGAATAGCCCTCGCCTCGAGACCAATCCACCAAGGATCGGAAGGGAGGGACGCATCACCCTTATAGCTGGCAGGAAAAGGAAGTGTCCTCTTGACCGCCTCACGAACGAGCCTACCAGCACACTCAGTTTTCTCCACGGCTTTCTCTCATGCATCGAAAGTGAAATTGAAATACTGCAACGTCACTGGACAAAGCATGTTAAGAAAGGCAGGAGAATTACAGAAGAGCTTGATAGCCTCCTGACAGAAGTGCTCGAGGAACACAAAACCGATCGGAGCCTTAAGAAAGGTCCTGCGACCCTCGAGGACTTCGGACTCCCTCTCGACCATACTGTCATCAACGGCCTTCTCCAAATCGGCGCGCAGCTGGTCGACCTTCGAAAGAGCAGCAGCTTTCTCAATTTTGAGCTTAGCAATCAGAGCATTGGCCGCTGCAAGGTCATCTTCTTTCTTCTCGAGCTCGAGGAGTTGGTCTTCGTATTTTTTTTATAAGCACGGACGTTAGAATCAAGCGAGCTAGTGTCCTCGAGGAGAGAGGGCATGATGAATGCCATGAACTGAAGAAAACCATAAAAAGATGGAGTTAAGAACAGAATTAAAGCTCAAGAAAAAATGATCGACTGAAACAAGAGGTAAGAACAATTACCCGAGAAAAGCATAACAGAGCACGGCTGGCACGGTCGTAAGGAACACGGTCGGTGCAAGCTTTATCAGCAGCGGGGATGACAGAATCAAAATATTTAGCGATCTCATGGGGATGAGGATGATCCCAGAGTCGGGAAGGCCTCTCGAAGGTAACTGTCTTGAGACCTGGAGGAGGAGCTTGTTCAATGGCCTTGCCCTTGTCCTTGTTTTTCGGACATTTGAGCGAGGCGGGAACCAAGGTAAAGTCGGTCTCGTCCTGGGCCCGTTTTCGGGAGTGCGAGCCAGAAGCCTTCTGTTGTTTCCCCGAAGACGGGAGAACAACCTTCGACTTCTTGGCATCAGTCGTCTCGGCCGCTGCCTCCTTCCTCCCCGACCCGGAGCCGCCTTCGGGCCTTTTCGGGAAGCAGTTTGATCAGTAGACTTCTTGCCAGCCTTCGGCTTCACATTCTCAAAACGAGCCAGAACGGAATCTACAACAAATGAACGATTTAAACAAGACAGATATTAAGAAACATGAACCACCTATTAAAACGATAAAAGAACACAGATGAACTTACGAGGGTCGTCAAGACGAGGAAGGTCCTCGTCGACTACAATGCCAACATGATTAAGGAGAGAGCTTTCCTTGATCAGCGGACAAGCTTTATACGTATGTTTATTAAGTTCGGATAACATCGACTCGAACTCATCAGACCGCGGTCGCTTATCTTGTTTTACTTTCGAGGTGATCCACTCGTTAGGATAAGGGTATTTACCAAAAGCGGGACGAATAAAACAAATTTTGATTTCCACCGGGTCACGTTCGAGGAAAGGTCGTCGAGGAACGTAACACCGGCGTTATGACCCAGGCAATGGGCATCTTTTATGAATTTATAACCGTAACAATAAAAAGGAAATTCGAGAGAGAAGTATCGGAGTTTAATTCTGGAGACAACGATAAAAGCAATCATGATGCGAATGGCGTTAGGGGAAAATTGATTTATAGGTACATTATACAGATCGCTAATCGCCAAAAGTTCAGGCTGGATCGGGAAGCGAAGGCCGAACATCACTTGGTCGATGAAAAAGGCGTAATAGCCAGCAGGAGGACTAGCGAAATCGTCATTAGGGCCGGGAATGACCAATTTCCAATCAGAGGGAAGCCCACTGAACACTTTAAAACCCTCGACCTCGGCTGCAGAGACATAGCAAAAAGGATTTAAAACAGCTAACTTAGCTAACGGACATGCTACAGATACAACATTTTGAGCCTCGAAGAGAGGAACAATTATTGGTAAGGAAGAAGGACTGGTTCTATACACAGGTACATCTAAAATCCTAAGAGGAATACCTCGAGGAATGAGGTCGAGACGAGGAGATGCTCTAGCTTGTAAAGACTCGGGATCCTCCATTAACACACCCGACATCCACGCCTGGTTATACGCATCCCGATCGATACCAAAGGAAGATGCGGCCGGGTCATGAGAATTTTGTGGTTTATCGACCAACATAAACCCGACCACTTGAACTGAGTCGGAAGACTGAGTACCCTCATCGATCAGGCGATCGATGCTATTAGGGGAGGAGTCAGAAGCGGAAGTTGGAAATATGAAAAAGGAAAAACTCGAGGTCAGTAAGCGTGAACTAAGGTTGACGTACCCTATCAAACAAACTAGTCAACTCGACTCCCCCAATCCAAATAGAAGGAAGACACGAGAAGACTAGATCGAAAATGACTTAAGAAAGTTGGGAAAGACAGGTTGATAGGAATCGACTCAAAGAGGGATGTGTAAAACGGCTCCATAATAAGTCGACAGGCCAGACAAACATGGAATCCAAAGGGAAATCCAAGCAAAAAGGATCTAACAAAAAACCCATACAAGAAGTCCGAAGAACATGAGGAATGTCTACAAACTTCAAAATCGGCAAACCCAGAAAATCAAAATAAACAACAAACAACTTGCAAGGATTGAGATAGAACTTACACATGATCGAGGCGGGAAGAAGTTGTTGATGTCGAAAATCGGACGATCAACCGTCATATATAAATCGGGTCGTAGTATGTAAATGAAGAACAAAATGAGTAAAAATAACATTTCTTTTTATTCCTTTTGAGAGCAATCCTCTGTTTTGGTTGTTGGGGAAAGATGAAGAATGGGGGAAGTCCCCTTCTCTCTCTACCTTTTCACATATTTATACCTCCATCCTTTTTTACAAGTGGGTAATTAAAATAGACAAATAAAAGGTAATACATCTTTATTTAATGTAAGGTAATCATCGTGGGGCCCTTTTTGACTTTTGACGGTTCCAATTGACGTCTATCTGAGGTGGCTTCTGATTGATTGGTATCGAGAACCTGTTCGTATATTTATTTATTTCGTATTGTCGGCTCATTGATTATCTGGCCGTATTTTATTATTTTATTTGTCAGTTATTTAATCAAAGCCAAATTAGGTATCAACAGGAGGCCCCCGAGTTTAGGACATGTTCTGATTGAACTGTTCTGAAGCCGCGCTTATTCTTGATAATTTGGCGATGTTTTCACCTCATGATCTTTTGAGCTTTGAGCTCTTTAAATTGCGTAAGAATATTTACGTAACGAGTATCATTGGTGAAGTCGTAAATATGCTGACGAGTACGCGCGTTTGAATAATTTTTGCGTGATTCACGAGATCACTTTTTATCTTGTAAGTTTTCCTTGATTGGCCCTATCACGTGGCTTTTCGCTTTTTGTGCCTCATTTGCTTATTTAATCTTTATCGAGTAACTTTGGTTACTCATATCGTTGTTTTGTCGTTTTTTGCTCATTATTTTCTCTCGTGAAAGTCACTTTGATGAGTTTTTAGCGAGAGATGCTAATTTTATCACGAGTTATTATGTAATTTTCGGGCGCTTTGGGACCTTTGAGCGTTTTGTTGATCATTTTCGGCTTTGGCCTGACGAATTTGCGATAATCACGCTTTAATCTTTGACGTATTGAGTCAGTTTGAGATAATGGCCAATTTTGCATGATGTGATCATATGACGATTGCATGAATGTATGCAGCTTGTCGCATATTTTGTTGGGCTGAATTGTTTTTGGAGTTCGGTTTTTTTGTTTCAGGGAACTTCGGCCTCATGGCTCGTAGGCCTTCAGTCCTATGGCATCTCAGCCTACGGCTCGTTGACGTTTAGTTTTACGGCATCTCAACCTGACCGGGCCCCTTTGTTGAGTCCGGTTTGTGCAATTGATTGCACTAGTGATTACGATGTTTAGTCTTTCGACCTGACCGAGTCGCGTGTTGGACTCGGTGACATTTTGGCCTGACCGGGCTGCTTGTTGAGCCCGGCCTGTACATTTTATTACACTAATTACGGTGGCGGATTTTACCTAACCGGTCTCGCATTCGAACTCGGTGGTATTTTCGGCCTGACCGGGCTCATTACTGAGCCTGGCCTTTTATTTTTACTTATGATGGCGCTTGCCCGACCGGTCTCGCGTTCAGACTCGGTGGTTCTGGCCTGACCGGACTCATCGTACTGAGCCCGGCATTTTATTTTCACTTTGGCGCTTGCTTGACCGGTCTCGCGTTCGGACTCGGCGGTTCTGGCCTGACCGGACTCATCGTACTGAGCTCGGCTTGTGCCAGCCGGGTCATCGTACTGAGCCCGACCTGCACATGATTACGTGGCAGCTTACCTGACCAGTCTCATGTTCAGACTCGGTGGTATTATTGGCCTGACCGGGCTACATAATTGAGCCTAGCTTGTGTCGACCGAGTCATCGTACTGAGCCCGGCCCGCACTTGCTTATTACATTAGTTATGCCGCTTTGGCCGGAGCGAGAGCTCAACGGCGGGCGACATGGACGTCGGCCTGGCCAAAGCGGGAGCTCAACAGCGGACGACACGGACGTCGGCCTGGCTGGAGCGGGAGCTCAACGGCGGGCGACACGGACGTCGGCCTGGCTGGAGCGGGAGCTCAACGGCGGGCGACATGGACGTCGGCCTGGCCAAAGCGGGAGCTCAACAGCGGACGACACGGACGTCGGCCTGGCTGGAGCGGGAGCTCAACGGCGGGCGACACGGACGTCGGCCTGGCTGGAGCGGGAGCTCAACGGCGGGCGACATGGACGTCGGCCTGGCCAAAGCGGGAGCTCAACAGCGGACGACACGGACGTCGGCCTGGCTGGAGCGGGAGCTCAACGGCGGGCGACACGGACGTCGGCCTGGCTGGAGCGGGAGCTCAACGGCGGGCGACATGGACGTCGGCCTGGCCAAAGCGGGAGCTCAACAGCGGACGACACGGACGTCGGCCTGGCTGGAGCGGGAGCTCAACGGCGGGCGACACGGACGTCGGCCTGGCTGGAGCGGGAGCTCAACGGCGGGCGACATGGACGTCGGCCTGGCCGGAGC
>BKCP01004716.1:476420-487275 GCA_008636005.1 Striga asiatica | reverse complement strand
GCCTGACCAGAGCGAGAGCTCAACGGTGGGCGACACGGACGTCGGCCTCGCCGGAGCGAGAGCTCGACGGCGGGCGATATGGACGTCGGCCCGTCCGGAGCGAGAGCTCGACGGCGGGCGATATGGACGTCGGCCTGGCCGAAGCGAGAGCTTAACGGTGGGCGACAAGGACATCGGCCTGGCTGGAGCGAGAGCTCAACGGCGGGCGACATGGACGTCGGCCTACTTAAAGGCCTCCGTGACCTTCCGAGATTGATAAGTGCTAGAGGAACAGTCGTGCCTATCGTCCGTCATTTCACTCCATCTAACCAAAGACCCCGAAGGCTTGCAGCAGACCAACCTCTCTAATCCTTCCCGTCTCGGTTTGACTTTTACGAAATAAGATTCGATATGTATTTTTATTCACGTATATGTACATATGCTTACGCCTATCCATTGTTTATTATTGTCATATATATATATATATTTCCACTATTATTATTATTTGTATGTGTATGCATACACATATATATGTATGCATTTAAAGCGAGATTGAGAGTAGGATTACCTGAGGCCGGTGTAGAGTGTAGGCCTAAGCATACTATCGCCTCGAGAGGTTGGTTTTTCTTTTGCTCTGGTCCCTGCCGAGCTCCTCGACCTTTCGATTTTTGTTGCTTGTCAGTCGGCGCTATCGACCTAATTTTATTTAGCCTAACTATTACAACATATTTAGGGCTTTCATCTTTACAATTTTTAACAAGTTTATTCACAAGCCTACACATTCACAATCAGGCCCAAGGCTTCTAAATTTGTAAGGAAAAGAAAATAAAATCGTAAGCCCACACCTTTACTATCAGGCCCAACTTTAATTGCATACTACATCTAGAATAGGTCCAGTTCCATAGCAGGTTAATTAGGTCGGCTTTTCCTTTCTCTCTCCCATTTCACACGCTTGCCGACAATTTCTCCACTTTATCTTCTTCTTTCTCTTTTTTATCTTAATTTTTTCTCGCAATCGCCGAGGTGCTTCGTGCCTGATTTTCCAGGTCTGTGTTATCGATTTGAGCACAGAAACCGAGGAAGCGATTGAAGGGGTCTGAGAATCGAGTCGCCGAGTGGTTGTCTGCGGTGGAGATCGAGGTTAGCGGCGACCTGCGAGTCCGGTGTCTGAATCTGAGGAGCGGGTGGCTCGGCGTCTGGGCCTGTTCGGTGTCTGGAGTTCGCATCCCAGCGGCGGCGGTGTCCTTATTTGAAGACGGCAGTGAACGGCTCGGCGTCCGAATTTGAGGGTGGCGCCGGCGGCTTGGCATCTGGATCTGAGGATGACCCCGGCAGCTCGACGTCCGGTTTTGAGGACAGCACCAATGGCTCAGCGTCCGGGTTCTGAGGATGGCGCCGGCAGCTCGGCGTCACGGTTTGAGGACGGGACCAGAGGCTCGGCTTCTGGATTCTGAGGATGACCATGGCAGCTCGGCATCCGGGTTTGAGGACGGCACCAATGGCTCTGCGTCTGGGTTTGCGGGCGGCACCGGGGGCGAAGGTTCGGCGTTCGTGGTGTTGGTGCGGGCCCCGGTCGCGATTAGGTGGTCGGTCCGGTCTGCCGCTGTATTTTCCAGGCCCATCGGCTGTGAGGGCTTGATTTCGGTCGGCGGCTGTGCAGCGCGCAGTTCAGGCCAGTGTCTGTGAAGCTTGTCGTCCGGTGGACGGGGGTGTATCAACCCGGCCTGCGGTTTTGGAGTTCGTCTATCCCTTCGAT
This sequence comes from Striga asiatica, assembly GCA_008636005.1. Classification (NCBI taxonomy): domain Eukaryota; kingdom Viridiplantae; phylum Streptophyta; class Magnoliopsida; order Lamiales; family Orobanchaceae; genus Striga; species Striga asiatica. The sequence continues at coordinate 485,540 of BKCP01004716.1, read as the reverse complement.
AAGAGAGGTCGACACATGCCAAAATTTAGCAGTCTGCGTGGTTGGATCGGCACGTGGTCGAGGTTGAGTCGACACATTATCGAGGGTGCGAGCTCGGCTACTGCTTTGGTGACCGGAGAAGTCGACGGCGGCGGCGAGATCGGCCTGGACTTTGGGGTGAAGTCGGCACCTGCGAGGTGTTGTTATCCGGTTGAGGTGAGGATGGCGTCAGCCCGGTGTTCTGAAGAACGCGTCTGCCCAGCACCTGCGGCGTGAGGTCGTCCACGGGCTGTAAGGCCGGAGATGTCGGGATCGGCACGTCGAGGTCGGCCCTTGTAACGCCCCAAATCAGAAATAATAGTAAGAACGGTTTCACTGCTCGACTATAAGTGAAATTCATAATTTTCATAAATTACCGAGTTATATTAATTTATGCTAAATGCTCAAATATGATAAATTATTCTTTGGAATAATTCTATATCAAGTATAAGTTAAGATTAATCCATTAATTTGGATTATTAAATAATAGCAAGTCAATTCGAGAAATTTTCGACTCCGAACCCTAGTTTGGTTCCGAGTTACTTTTCGAGTAAATTCCGAGCCTAGCCAAATATTGGTATTTATTATACTTAGAATAATTTTCTAAGTGTGTAAAAAAAAATAAAAACACCAAAGTCAAGTTTTGATCATTTATATATGTTAGATTATTCGGTTATTATGTTCGAAATATTTTCGTTTGAACCGAACCATTGAACTCTAGAGCAATGCCGCACCATAGTGACCAAAGTCAATTCTTTTCCTTAGCCATATTTTCCATATGTGGGTATAAGAAGTATATTAAGTGTATTCTATGCATAGTTAGCACTAAAAATGATTGGTAAAGTCAAACCATCATTAGCAAATTTAATATGCTTAATGATCATATAATGGGTTCATTATTCTATTCAAGATGTATGTTTTTGTCCCCACATTTCCACTCCTCACCTAGTGCACTCCGCAGAGCACTTTCCCAGCCCCTCAGTGCTCTTCATGCACACTCAAACACATGCAAAAAGCTGGCATTGCCACCACTTGAGCATAGAAAATGAGTTTCTTAAGAAGTGTTCCCCACATTGTCTCCTCTTGTGCATAATTTCTCACGCCCACTATGAGACCTCTCTTAAGTCATTATTTAGCTGAGAACACTCTCATTCCACCCTTATCAATTTCGTGAGATATCCCCTCCAAACTCCCTCTCCAAAACCAAAAGTCGATAACACACAAACTTAATGCCGAGAGTGAAACAAGGTGTTACCCGAGTGCATTGTTGAGTTTTATTCAAGTTCTAGCCAACTATTCTCTACACCAATAGCATTATATCCTCCTCATATCATTCCTCTCTCACCCTAATCAAGTTGGAAGGCTTTAAAGTTCAATAAAATTCAATTTTTCAAGCTACAAAGCCGCAGCAACAAGAACCGAACGAGAACCGAGCACACCCTTTTTCTTTTCGGTTTTTGAGATACTTTAAGAGGTTGGTTTGCTAATTCCTTTTTAGGACATGTTATATATGAGATGGGATGAGAATGCTATATTTTTATGCCCCTTATGTTCAGTTTTGAAGTAGTTTTCATACATGCTTAATGTTAATTACTCCCAGTTTTTCTTGCATGTTCTATACGCTATGTTTTCGAACATTTTTACCTATGCTATGAAAATTTTGGGAATGTGTGAATTTTATGACTATTTATTGTGGAAAATAGAAATTCATAGGATCAAGAATTAGGTCAATTGGCTTAGTATAACTCGAGTTCTTGATTCTTAAAGTTAAACATGCAGGATGAGCTTTACATGCGCGAATTTCAGTTGCGACTTCAAACGCGTAGAACTCGAGTTATACTCAGGATAAAATTATGTAATTTTTATGGACATGTTTATATATGAGCTGAGAGCCTCCATACCAAATTTCATGATTTTATCATAAGAAATGAAGGAGTTATAATTTTTAGATCGCATGCGTGTCGAACTAATTTTATGTGCGAGAGTACTCTGTCCACATGCAAGCTATGAATGCGAAACTTTTATGTAAAATCCTCTTATAAGTGGTGAACATCATGACTGAGTTTAAGCTTAAAATGTTGATCATGTGATTTTACAAAATTGTTGCAATAGACATGACTTAGTATAAGTTAAGTGGCCGGAGAGGGTCACCTTTCCGCCCTGACCTGCAGTTCGAGTCCTTTTTGATTCGTGATATTCGGTCCGAGTCTCTTTTCGGAATTTTAGTATTTTTCCAAGCCAGTTTAGTCCAGTTTAATTGAGCAGATAAAATCGAGCATTTTAGCATATAATTTAATATTCCGAGCATTATACTTAGCATTATTTTGCTTAAAAATTTATGTAGCATAAGGAGAGTCGAGCCTCCGACCGCTACTCCAGTCAGCATTTGCATCAGTTCAGTTATCAGGTGGGGGTCATGTACTGGATTCCACATTATATATAATATCTGTACCATGGCAGAGGTATGTTCGAGACAGTTAGTTCACCAGGTGATTGGCCGACCTAAGGGCCTTTCGAGTTTTACCTGGTACCGGTGGAGGCCGAGGGCCTTAATATCCCATCGGGGTGTGCACACGAGCGGCCGAGGCCGAGGGTCTTTTGACCGCAGTACAGAAAGAAAAGAAAAGTTTACAGTTCAGCTCTTATATATTTATGTTCATGATACGTTATTATACATGATGTCTTATTTAGTACTGGTCTTTGCGGAGCATAGTAGTTTGCTCACGCCCCCATTGTGTTTTTCAGGAGACGGAGTCGAGCGTGTCGGGTGAGCTATGCGTGGTGAAGCGTGGTCATGACAGCGAGGACATTTTATGCACATTTTATGTCCTTATTTTTATGATCATGTATTCATTTAGATATGTATGCATGTACTCTATGTATTTCTGTATTTCGGATGCTTCCGCTAGCAGACTTTAGACTGTGCGAGACAGTTCAGACATTACATGCTTAATTCCATTATTCATAGCGGATAGTTTGGTTGCATGTTTTATTTATGTCTGTGAGCAAGTTAAGTAAAGTTTTTATCTGTGACATCCTGCAACAAGTTAGTGTTTTCGATAACCAAGCTCGCACCACCTTTCGAAAACAAAAGCGAAAAATTTTACTCTGATTTTTCAAAGCTAGTAAGGCGGGGACCCACAGAAGCTGGTATCAGAGCGCAGAGTGCGTTTCTGTATACTTTCAAAGTTTAGAAAAGCATGACCACGCCACGCTCATCCCGCACCGACTCCGAGGTAAGTCTCCTGCCTCAGTTTAAGTTTTGCAAGTGCTTGATTCAGTTCAAGTATGGGGCCTAGATAGCTATCCTTCTATAAGAAAGAAAGAACTCTAGAGGGAGAACTCTAGAAAGATACGCTAAGACGAGAACTCTAGACAGAACTCTAGAACAGCTAAGTCCAAGGACTCTAGACTAAGTCAGAACTCTAGTATGAGCCAGAACATAGCAGTTTAAGCATACCGGAACTCTAGCCAAGCTAGGTGTTTTCGGATATTATTTCGTTATTATTCCAAGTATAGTATGGCTATTTCTTAATTGGCTATACAAATCAATTCAAGCGTTTATTCAGAAGGCCAATCAATCAGCTTGAGAGACAGAAACTTTCACATCTTTGAAAGTCAAAGGTAGATAAAGATTCAAACACATTGTTGAGGATTTTATTATTATTATTAAGAAGCTAGTATAAAAACATTAGAGGATGGAGATACAGACAAGAAAAAGTAAATCCTCAACTAATACAAGATTATATTGCATAAAGGGAGGGTGCGTCTCAAGAGCACAAAACTCCATAACTCTGCCACGCACGATGGTTATAGGTTCACAATGAGAGATCTAAAGGATCAAAGGCTCGCTTGCGTTTGAATCCTTGAGTTTCCACATAATCTTGAACTGTTGAGATGTTGTCTTGAAGCTTCTTGATAAGTTCAGCGGATGTATTAGCAGACTTGAATATTTCTCTTTGTAAAGGAGATATAAAAGTTTGATACACTCCTTCATCTAGAAATCTAAGCAAGTTGTGGAAAAAGTTACTGAAATTCAAGAGACCAATAGGTTTGGTATGAAATTTCACTTCTGCCCAAGTAGCAAGGGTGAAGATAGTCATTAAAGTTCCATAACCACCAGGAAGAACGATGAAAGCATCGCAACCAGATACCATAGCCATCAGACATTCATAAATAGAAAGAGTTATCATCAAAGTAGCAGAATCTTTGACAATCTTTGATGAAGTGATACAAAAAGGGAGGATACTTCTCACCTCAATATCAAAGCATTTAGCAGCCATCAAAAGGTTATCAGAGAAATAGAAACTAGTCCCTCCATAAAGTATGTTGATCTTGTGTTTTCCCAACTCTTTCACAAGTTGGCTTACAACATAGATATTATGTGGGAAGTTTATGAATCTGGAACCACCAAGAACACACACAGTTCTGATTGGTTGAAGAAGTTTGCTACCTTGAGAAAACTCAGAAGTAGCCATTTGTTATGAGAGACACTTGGCTATAGAGAGAGAGTCGCCTTTCAAAGAAGAAAAGTGCAGACAAGAAAGTAGTTGAGACTTAAATGAATCTTATCTGTCAACAGCGATAAGACTTATGTACAGTACATCTATACTATCAAGAACAGTGTTTACAAACATGATCTCTGGATACAATATTCTCCAGACTATAGAGTTTCTCTTCATGTTTGAACAAAAGCCATAAAGACATTATTTCTCGATGCACATATCCACTAGAATGTGTTTCAAGAATCTGCTGAATAGTTAGATCCAGAGATTCCTTACTCAAGCCATTCTTTATGAAAGTTATTTTATCTTCCCGATTATTTGAGACAAATCCTAAAGAAGTGCAGCGAGTGTTACAGTTCCAGCGAGCGCATTTATAGCAGCCGCCTATTCTTTTTGCTCTACGTTTCTTCGCAAAAGTGCTTTTACCCATACCTGTCTGATAATTATATGCATTGGGATACTCGCCAGATAGACGAACTTTTGCTTCAATCAGCCAGCGAATATCATTGGGAATATTATTGAGCATTAGTACTCTCAATATTTCAACTCGGGCTCGATAAATTCTCTTTATGATATTAAGGGGGAGAAAGGAATAAAATTTTTGGATTTTTAGCAGTGCTACATCCATTGATGAATTCGGACCATTGCTGAAGAAGATTGAAGGATTATCTAGACGGTTTATAGAAGAAAGATGCGTATGTGATAAGTTTCGGTCATAAATTTCAGCCTTAAATTATACCAAATGTCAGGATACGCAACCAGAAGGCATTTAATACAGCAGAAAGAAGATGTGATGTGTCAACAATAATGTCAGCATATGAATTATTGCGATAACCTACCGATATTATTATTGTCGGTATGCATTATTGGCAGTAAGATGAGTTTACCTTGAGCGGTGAAATTGTGGTATGAACAAGCAACTTGATAGGTTGACCAAAATAGCACAGTTATTACAAATTATTTATTCGAAACTTCTCGACTATAGTTAAGTCGGGATAATTTGAAAAAAAAAAAAAGAAATATACAGGTTGCAGAAGTTCAGAATTTGGTTAAAAGCCTAAGAATCAGATCGAGAGTCGTAATTTTCTCGGTTTAGCAAAGTATTATCACCTAGTTATTGAAGGATTTCCAAAGATTGACCTCTCTTTGATCAAATTTGACAACAAAATCTGTGAAGTCTGAGTGGTCAAATCGTTGTCAAGAGCACAAGAAGATGATTATGACAATCTAGTATTGATTATTCCAAATTCTACTCGAGTTTCACTATTTATAGTGATGCTCAGAGGCAGGGTGTTGTGCTAAAAGTCGAGATTTTATGCCAGAAGATCTCGGTTTAGGTACACAGTATGCCTTATTTAGCTTATTGCAGAAGCACCAAAATGTATCACGACCTGAAAGGGGTCATTCTGGTGGAAGGGGATGAAGCGAGATGTCGCCGAGTTTGTTGAGAAGTGTCTGGTTTGCCAGCAGGTGAAGGCTGAGCGCAAGGTTCCACCGGGTCTCTTGCAGCCTTTAGAGATTCCGCAGTGGAAATGGGAGAAGCTAACCATGGACTTTGTCACGGGATTACCGATGTCGGCCAAGCACCACGAAGCAGTATGGGTAGTAGTGGATCGACTGACAAAGTCGGCCCACTTTATGCCCGTCAGAATGGACATGTCCATGGAGCAACTAGCTGAGACGTACCTCCAAGGAATCGTTCGACTCCACGGCGTTCCAGCCAAGATTATATCAGATAGAGATCCCAGGTTTACCGGTCATTTCTAGGAGAGTTTGAACGAGTCCATGGGGACGAAGTTGAAGTTTAGCTCCGCTTATCATCCACAGACCGACGGTCAGTCAGAACAGACCATCCAGACGCTTGAGGACATGCTCCGAGCTTGTGTCCTAGAGCATGGTGGTTCGTGGGAGCAGTTGATACCCACTGTGGAGTTTGTCTATAACAACAGTTACCACTCATCGATTAAGATGGCGCCATTCGAAGCTCTATACGGTCGCAAGTGCCGCTCACCCCTTTATTGGGATGAGGTCGGCGAGAAGCAGGTTCTCGGTCCTAAGTTGATCGAGGACACAGTGCAGAAGGTCGCCGAGATTCGAGAGAGATTGAGAGAGGCTCAGAGCCGACAGAAGGCCTACGCTAACAAGCGTAGAAGGGAGCTTGAGTTCGAGCAGGGAGACAAGGTGTTCCTGAAGGTCACGCCGATGAAGGGTGTTGTACGATTCGGGAAGAGGGGGAAGTTGCAACCCCGATTCATAGGGCCATTCGATATTCTCGAATGAGTTGGCGTAACAGCCTACCGTCTGGCGTTACCCCCAGAGCTCTCGGGTGTACACAACGTCTTCCATGTGTCGATGTTGAGAAAGTACGTGTACGACCCGAGTCATGTGGTAAACTTTGGCGAGCTAGAGGTCGGGCAGAACCTGACGTACGATGAGCAGCCGGTAGCAGTTCTGGACCGAAAGGTCCGTCGGCTGAGGAACAGAGATATAGAGCTCGTCAAAGTTTGTTGGAGTCGCCACGACGAGTCGGAAGCCACTTGGGAGAGAGAGGCCGAGATCAGAGCTCGTTATCCAGATTTCGAGTTTTGAGAATTTTAGTTGTGCATATATGTACTTTCTATTTTATGTTTTGATGTATATAGTTTTGTAGTAGGAGTTCTGGCCTAGCACCTTAGTTTTATATTTCCGAGGACGGAAATATTTCATGGAGGATAGGTTGTAACGCCCCAAATCAGAAATAATAGTAAGAACGGTTTCACTGCTCGACTATAAGTGAAATTCATAATTTTCAGAAATTACCGAGTTATATTAATTTATGCTAAATGCTCAAATATGATAAATTATTCTTTGGAATAATTCTATATCAAGTATAAGTTAAGATTAATCCATTAATTTGGATTATTAAATAATAGCAAGTCAATTCGAGAAATTTTCGACTCTGAACCCTAGTTTGGTTCCGAGTTACTTTTCGAGTAAATTCCAAGCCTAGCCAAATATTGGTATTTATTATACTTAGAATAATTTTCTAAGTGTGTAAAAAAAAAATACCAAAGTCAAGTTTTGATCATTTACATATGTTAGATTATTCGGTTATTATGTTCGAAATATTTTCGTTCGAACCGAACCATTGAACTCTAGAGCAATGCCGCACCATAGTGACCAAAGTCAATTCTTTTCCTTAGCCATATTTTCCATATGTGGGTATAAGAAGTATATTAAGTGTATTCTATGCATAGTTAGCACTAAAAATGATTGGTAAAGTCAAACCATCATTAGCAAATTTAATATGCTTAATGATCATATCATGGGTTCATTATTCTATTCAAGATGTATGTTTTTGTCCCCACATTTCCACTCCTCACCTAGTGCACTCCGCAGAGCACTTTCCCAGCCCCTCAGTGCTCTTCATGCACACTCAAACACATGCAAAAAGCTGGCATTGCCACCACTTGAGCATAGAAAATGAGTTTCTTAAGAAGTGTTCCCCACATTGTCTCCTCTTGTGCATAATTTCTCACGCCCACTATGAGACCTCTCTTAAGTCATTATTTAGCTGAGAACACTCTCATTCTACCTTTATCAATTTCGTGAGATATGCCCTCCAAACTCCCTCTCCAAAACCAAAAGTCGATAACACACAAACTCAATGCCGAGAGTGAAACAAGGTGTTACCCGAGTGCATTGTTGAGTTTTATTCAAGTTCTAGCCAACTAATCTCTACACCAATAGAGATTAGTTGTGAAGCGTGGTCATGACAGCGAGGACATTTTATGCACACTTTATGTCCTTATTTTTATGATCATGTTTTCATTCAGATATGTATGCATGTACTCTATGTATTTCTGTATTTCGGATGCTTCCGCTAGCAGACTTTAGACTGTGCGAGACAGTTCAGACATTGCATGCTTAATTCCATTATCCGTAGCAGATAATTTGGTTGCATGTTTTATTTATGTCTGTGAGCAAGTTAAGTAATGTTTTTGTCTGTGACATTCTGCAACAAGTTAGTGTTTTCGAAAACCAAGCTCGCACCACCTTTCGAAAACAAAAGCGAAAATTTTACTCTGATTTTTCAAAGTTAGTAAGGCGGGGTGCCACAGCCCTGGTGGCTGTTTTCAGCCCGGCAATGAAGGTGTCCACGATGGCGAGGTGGGGTCTGCCGTTCTATATGGCCCGGCTTGGTGATGGGGATATCTGAATAGGCGAGTGACTTCGAGGACCCTGGTTGATGGTTGGCTCGGCCATGTTTTGGAGGTTGAACCCGACTGATGTATTTTCTCTTCTTTTTCTTTGTTTTTTTTTAAATAAAAAATACTATTATATGCATATATATTTATCTGAAATGATGTGAAATGATGTGAGCGTTGGTGTATTAGTGGCATGGACGTCTAATTGTGTCCAAGTAATTGAACCTTTTCCCTAAATTTTTAATCAGAAAAGGACCGAAAAAGAAAAGGAAAAATGAAAAATAAATCTAGTTTGCGTGAACAAACAGCAAACCATGACTTCCCCAACTTCTTAATTAGCAAGAAAAGTACAAGAAAGAAGAGGGAAAAAAATGAAAAAAGAAATCTAGTCTGCGTGAAAAGCAGTGAAC
>BKCP01004716.1:440419-476382 GCA_008636005.1 Striga asiatica | reverse complement strand
GAAATACCAGCAAGCCATGCGTGGAAAGGAATTTCAGATTTCAAATTTTTCACATATGTTGGGATAATGGAAAAAGGTGCAGAATATTGAGGGGACAGAGTCACAAGCACAGAGAAATTAGGAGAAAAGTACGAACTTGACTCGGAGTGGTCTTTTTCAGTGGAGATGCGGTTGTTTCCGATGAAAATTGACCCCAAATAAATTATGGGGCCCTTCCTCTAGCGCCAAACTGTTGATGTCGAAAATCGGACGATCAACCGTCATATATAAATCAGGTCGTAGTATGTAAATGAAGAACAAAATAAGTAAAAATAACGTTTCTTTTTATTCCTTTTGAGAGCAATCCTCTTTTTTGGTTGTTGGGGAAAGATGAAGAATGGGGGAAGTCCCCTTCTCTCTCTACCTTTTCACATATTTATACCTCCATCCTTTTTTACAAGTGGGTAATTAAAATAGACAAATAAAAGGTAATACATCTTTATTTAATGTAAAGTAATCATCGTGGGGCCCTTTTTGATTTTTGACGGTTCCAATTGACGTCTATCTGAGGTGGCTTCTGATTGATCGGTATCGAGAACCTGTTCGTATATTTATTTATTTCGTATTGTCGGCTCATTGATTATCTGGCCGTATTTTATTATTTTATTTATCAGTTATTTAATCAGAGCCAAATTAGGTATCAACAGAAGTCTTGGAAAAAGTTGATGGTTGCCGGGGAATCGAATGCCGAGAGAGCAAAAAGCCTTTTGAACGCCAGAGAATTCTGGAGAATTTGAGAAATTGAGAAGAAGAAAGTGACTTATGAAGCAAACGGAAGGGTATTTATACTGAGAAGAATGAACCCTGACCTTTGGATCAAAAAGATATCCAACGGTTTGGATAGGGCACGAAATGCGAAGCGACAGAGTCGAAGCGACACAATATGTCTAGATTCAAATTTCGAAATTTGAAAAGACTTCTGTCAGACTTATCCAAAAGAAGAATCATGAGATATTACAANCGACCTGACAACCGGAAAGATCGGCCACGCGTCGACATGTCCCAGTCGACACGCTTAGATCGGCTCCTGCAATGTCGATTCCTCATCGGATACAAAGAAGAGCTGAATCCATACAAGTCGACCCCCAGAAGTCGACTTGCCTAAGTTAACTCCCATAAGTCGACCTTTACCAAAGGAGAATAACAAGACTGTTGCCTACGAATATGCCGAAAGACCCAAGTCGACCTCTTGATACTCGAGGTCGACTCCGTGCACCTCGAGGCGTGAAACATTAACGATTCTATATACTTGTGGTATCTTCTGAAGTCTCTTGTCTTCCAATGGATAAGAGGGAATCTTGTGATGACTCAGCGGCAAGGGGAGACAAACCGACTGGGGCATTTTGGACCTTTCACACGAGTCGACCAGGGCATTCCGGGTACTTCAACTAAGTGTTCGCTCATATATAAAGGAGGCAAGGTAACCCCAAAACCCTAACTCTCATTCATTCTCAACTCTCCCTCATAGCTGCTGTGCAGCCTCTCTTCACTCTCATATACTAACTTGAGCGTCGGAGGCTCTACGCCGGAAACACCTCCGGCGTTGAGTTTTTGTAGGTGTTCTCACGGTCTAGCAACGGTTCGAAGGCGATTCAAACAGATCAGAGCTCCTTACCACCGGTTCACTCCAGATCTAAGAGTAGACCCATCAGCCGTGGATTAGAAAATGACAAGCAGTGGTCCAGGCGTACACGTGGCTCAATTCTGAAGACTATTTTTATTCATTTCTACTTTATTAATGAAAATAAGCATGTGTTGTTGCATTTTCCATTTTCTAGTGACATTTGGAGTTTTACCCGCTGGGGGGTAATTGTAGTGGGCCATGCCCCGTTTGTTATGGATAAATTGATGAATGAATGGAATAGAGAGGCAATTTGTTCTGCAACCAAAAATATTATTTTCTCTCTCTCTCTCTTATTTCTCTCTCTATAATCTTCTTCTTCTTCTTTGTTTCTTTTCCCTTAACTTTTCTCATTTCAAGCTCAAATATGAAATTCATACAAGTCCAGTAAATTAAGTACAAAACATTGCAAAACAAATTCAGATCACAACAAAAAACCCTAGCTATCTCCACTCTCATTCTTTTCTTCTTCTTCTTCTTCGTTTTTCTTTTACTATTCATCTTTCTCTTCCTTATTCCTTCTTCCTCTTCTTCTTAACATTTAGGGATTAAGCTTGTATTTTGGATTCAACATTTGGGATTAAGATTACTTGTAAGTTTTTCTCTCTTGTTTAATTCATGAAAATGGTTGATTTGAGAGAAATTAATGGTTGTGTTGAATGTGATTTACTTAGATAATTCCGATTGCTAGGGATAGGAGATGATTGTTATTGTTTAATTCGTAATTGTTAGGCATTAATTTGTTTGTTCTTATGCGAGTTGTTTTAATTAGGAAATGATGAATTCTTGCTTGATAGTTTGATATAATCGAAGGGTGACACTTCGATCTTGCAATTGGAAACGATTGGATATTGATTTGTCAAGTTAGGGTTTTGTTGATTGTAAATGATTAGTTGATTAAACCCCTTCTAATTTAATTAGCGACTTTTAGAACCGAAAGGGAAGGAGTCGTAGAACTAGGCTCGCGCGATATAGACGATTTCATAATTGAATAGTCCATAGGTTTCGAATTGACGTACATACTTGTCGATGTCCCTTCCCTTGTTACAAAAAGTTATTGGGATTAGATAATTGGCCGGTGTTGTATGTGCTGGCACACGCCGACGAGGCGGTCCTTCCCACGGATCGATATCGGATACCAAAACATGTACATACATGATTTCGATTAAACCTAAGCATGCTCCTAAGGGATGAACAGAGATATACCTTTATTCAAGGCTTTGATTCGATCTGAGCGATCCTCTAAACTGTGTCCTGACCGCGTTTGGACGCCGGATGGACGACGATTCTCCAAACGGTTGAAAGAAGAGAACTGCCCACGTCTTTCTCGAACCCTTCACGTTACTCTTTCCACGATGGTGGCTGGAGTGTCTCACGAAAGTCTCTTAGGGTTTAGAACGTGGGAAGTCCCCTCTTTTTATAGAGGTCCTTGGGCCAGCCTAGGGATCTCTTATAAGGTATAGGGTTTGGGCTCCCTACAGGCCCAAATTCTTATGTTCAGCCCAGAATACAATTTGGCCCGTAAATATTAATTCATTCCACTAGAGAATTAATATTGTACTCCCGTCCTATCCCGAAATGAATCAGGGCTTCTATTAGACTCGATATAATTCCCCGTGTTTAAGATATCGCACGTCCATTAATTATTAAAGCTTCTAACTGCTTTAATTAATTAATATCTTTTAATCCTTAAGTAGTACCACTCAACCTTATTATCGTACGGATTAAATCCACCTGCAGGGTTTATACGATAATCCTTATGAGTTCCTTAAGGGGACGTCACCAACCTGGATGTCCAGGACACGGTGCCCTAATGCCAATAAATAGATATCATGCAGATAGTGTTGTTACCCAAGATACGGAGCTATTGAACCAATACTTGGTCCTCACCCATGGTAAGTCAAAGTAACAAACAAATATCCCATATATCTAATTACCACAGTTAGGGTTAAGAATTAGTAGAGTCACCGAGACCTAGGTTCTTCATGATAGTCAGAACAGAAGAACACGTCTCAACTGTGATCCTTTCAATGCGACGCAGCGCACTAGTATAAACCAATAGCCAAGACAAGCTACATCCAGTTTATACTACAACCTACACCGATAGTCATGTCCATAACTATCTCAGTTGTGAATACCATTTATATCTTATAAGGAACCGACAATGTAATCTTCTGTGTGACTACTAACACACCACATTCTCTACAATATAAGATAATTGGACATTTAGCATATGTTGTGATTATTTTTGTTACGTTTTTTATTGTTATTTTACATTTATTTTCCCTCATTTTTAGGTCTTTTAAAAGGTCTTTCGGTCCATTTAGTTGTTTTTGGTTATTTTTGTTGTTCTAGTATTTATTGTGTATTTTGTAGTTTTTCGTGTGTTTTCGTGTATTTTTTTGTGTTTTTGTGTTTTTCCGGTTTTTGGTGTAATTTCAGGTATAATAAGTCTGGATTTTCGAGAGTTATCGTTTCCGACGCATTGGTATCGAGCCCCGTGAAGATTTGAGTTACAAGATAAATTGCTCTTTTAAGCATAGCTGGAAAGAAGAGCTCGTTAGTAACGCGTAGGAGAAAACGGAACTAAATTTCGAGTCCGAATGATCCCAAACGAGAAAAAACCGTAAAGCCGCGCAAGCTGCCCAAGCCTCGCGCCGCGGCCACTTTTCAGCATAACTTTGGGGCAACTTTTGTAACTAATTATGGCTAGTATATGACATTGAATTGAAGAGGGGTTCGTTAGGTACGCGTAGGAGAAAACGGAACTAAATTCCGAGTCCGGACGAGCCCGTACGAGCCAAAACCGTAAAACCGCGCAAGCTGCCAAGTCTTGTTCAACATGGGCGGCGCCCACTTTTCAAACATGGATGTTGGGCGGATTTTGGAAGATTTTGGGCTGATTTTTGATTAGATATGCTAGCCATTAATGCATAATGATCTTAAGATGATTTTGATGTGATTTTGTCCCCTCTTGAACTAGTATAAATACATCATTTGTGAGAGGTTTTTGGGGAGAGCCGAAAAGGAAGTTTTAGCTTGAGTTCTTAGATACAAATATTAGAATTAGTACAAACACTTTCTAGTGTTCTTGATGTTCTTATTCTTGTTTTTATTTTCATTTGGTACTTGAAACACTTGTGTGTGTAATTTTATTTTATGTTGTGAGTTAAAATTCGAGTGTTTATCCAGTTAAAATCCGAGTGTTATTCTGTAAATTCCGTTCCGTTAAGACGTTATAAATTTATATTCCGATTATTGTTATTGTAGTCGTAATTATTCTTATTGTTCCTAAAGGAATGATTATGAATATTATTACTACAATAATAATAGTTGTGGATACTTATTAATATATATATATATATATGTTATAAATATTAACTATTATTGCTTAATGTTATTGCTTATTTCTACTGTTGTAATTTTATTGCTTTATTTACTTTACGCACTTTACTCCCTGCCAATTACTTATCTCATATATATATATATATAGAAATATTATTATTATTATTATTAGTATTATTATTACTATTATTACTGTAATTTACTTTCTGCACTTTACTTTCTGCAATGTTATTGCTTATTTCTACTGTTGTAATTTTATTGCTTTATTTACTTTACGCACTTTACTCCCTGCCAATTACTTATCACATATATATATATATATAGAAATATTATTATTATTATTATTAGTATTATTATTACTATTATTACTGTAATTTACTTTCTGCACCTTACTTTCTGCACTTTACTTTCTGCAATGTTATTGCTTATTTCTACTGTTGTAATTTTATTGTTTTATTTACTTTACGCACTTTACTCCCTGCCAATTACTAATCGCATATATATATATAGAAATATTATTATTATTATTATTAGTATTATTATTACTATTATTACTGTAATTTACTTTCTGCACTTTACTTTCTGCACTTTACTTTCTGTAATTTACTTTCTGTTTATATACTATTATTACTATTAGTATTATTATTATTATTATTATTACTATTATTATTAATATTATTATTACTATTATTACTACTATTGTAAATTATTTCTGTTATTTACTGTTTTGCTTTTTCAGTTGACTTTCTGTTATTTAATGTCTTTCTTCTGTTTCTGTAATGTTATGTAAATTTCTAGTTGTAATCAAGCAAAAATCTGGATTAATTTTCTGCATTATTATATATATAAAAGAAATTAAATTACACATAATATAGTTCGATTGACCAGTCCTTGAGATCGACCCGGGAAACGAGTTTTTAACTCGGTGCTCAGAAAAATATAAAACAAAATTTGTTACAAGCATTCATAAAGAATGCAACAATGTGAAAAACATTTATTTCAGTCAAACGGAAAATCGAATAATACAATCCAAAAGCTCACGTAAAAGTTTGCTTTACAGTATACTCCAACAATCTCCCACTTATACTAAAGCTAAACTTGTAGTATATAAACACATTCCATAACAATTCTCCCACTTATACTCAAAGTCTAGCTGCAACACATCGTAAACCAAGACCCTCTACGTGTTTCTCGAAGACATTGACAGTTAGAGTCTTCGTGAAGGGATCAGCTAGGTTATCCAACAATGCTATCTTCGTCACAACCACATCTCCTCGTTTCACGATCTCTCGTATAAGGTGGTACTTTCTCTCGATGTGTTTACTGGCCTTATGTGCTCGGGGTTCTCTCGAGTTTGCGACTGCACCAGCGTTGTCACAATAAATTGTGATACACTTAGGCATACTCGGAGACACCGCTAAGTCCAGTAAGAAGCTCCTGAGCCAAACAGCCTCCTTTGTTGCTTCTGATGCAGCAACGTATTCGGCCTCCATGGTGGAATCTGCGATGCATTTGTGCTTCACACTCCTCCATGAGATCGCTCCGCCTTCCATCATAAACACATAACCTGAGGTCGACTTTCTCTTATCTCGATCAGCTTGAAAATCAGAATCTGTGTAACCCAAAGGAGTTAGACTGTCTGACTGGTAAACAAGCATATAATCCCGAGTTCTTTTCAGATACCTGAGAATATGCTTTATCGCAGTCCAGTGTCCTTGACCAGGGTTAGACTGATATCTTGCTACCATGCCAACTGCATAGCAAATATCAGGCCTCGTGCACAGCATGGCATACATAAGGCTTCCTACAGCCGAAGCATAAGGAACCTTAGCCATTTCTTCCATCTCCTTTTGTGTCTTTGGACACATATCCTTAGATAGAGGAACTCCATGCCGAAAAGGTAGCAACCCTTTCCTGGAGTTCTGCATGCTGAAACGAGCAATCACAGTATCAATGTAAGCAGCTTGAGATAGACATAACATTCTCTTCATCCTGTCACGAATGACCTTGATGCCAAGAATGTACGATGCCTCATCCAAGTCCTTCATTTGAAACTGTTCTGAAAGCCATACCTTTACGTCTGACAAAACCTTGACATCGTTGCCATTGAGAAGAATATCGTCTACGTATAGTACTAAGAATACCACTACGTTTCCGTTGCTCTTTTTGTATACACAACTCTCGTCTTGACATTGATTAAATCCATAGGACTTAATCACCTCATCAAAACGAATATTCCAAGACCTAGAAGCTTGTTTTAGTCCATAAAGAGACTTCTTTAGCTTCCATACTCGATGCTCTTGGCCTTTCTTCACATAACCCTCGGGTTGCTGCATATAGATGTCTTTATCCAAGTTTCCGTTAAGGAAAGCTGTCTTGACATCCATTTTCCAAACCTCATAGTCCATGTGACTTGCTATGGATAAGAGAATCCGGATTGACTTAAGCATGGCTACTGGTGAGAAGGTCTCATCATAATCGATTCTCTCTTTCTGAGTGAAACCCTTCGAAACCAACCATGCTTTGAAGGAAATAACCTTCCCGTCAGATCCTCTCTTACGCCTATAGACCCATTTGCACCCAATGGCTTTCTTGCCTTCAGGAAGGTCCTTAAGGTCGTATACCTCCATAGCATCTATCGATTCAATCTCAGAATCCATAGATTTCTGCCAAGAATCTGCATCTACGTCTTGGATTGCCTCATTGTAGGTCCAGGGATCACTATCATGCTCTTCACTTGGGATCAAGTCCGAAGACTCTCCCACAAACATGAAATGATCGGGCTGACGAACAACCCTCCCACTACGACGAGGCAACTCAGGTGTAAATACATCAGAGTCAACATGTTGTGCAGTCTCTTGTGGTATATCCTCTTGCACACTCGGTATGCCATTGTCTTCCCTCAACTCTTTGAAAATAATCTCACTCTTGGACTTATTCTCACTCATATAGTCTTCTTCTAGAAATCGGGCATTGGTGCTCACCACCACCCTCTGATCTTTAGGACTATAAAAGTAACCACCTCTCGTTCCCTTTGGGTAACCTACAAACAGCCGTACTTCTGTTCTAGGTGCCACCTTATCAGCTTCCTTATCCAACACATGTGCTGGGAAACCCCAAATCCGAATGTGGTTTAAACTGGGCTTGCGCCCGGACCACAATTCTATTGGAGTTTTCGGAACAGATTTAGAAGGCACAAAGTTAAGAAGGTACGCCGCTGTTTCTAAGGCATATCCCCAAAACGAGGTAGGTAATGAAGCATAGCTCATCATCAATCTCACCATCTCTAACAGAGTCCTATTCCTTCTCTCTGCCACGCCATTCTGTTGGGGAGTACCAGGCGCAGTCAGCTGGGATGTAATCCCATTCTCCAATAAGTATTGCCTAAATTCATTGCTAAGGTATTCGCCACCACGATCAGATCGCAGTGACTTGATACTTTTCCCTTGACGGTTCTCCGCTTCTGCCTTGAATTCTCTGAACTTGTTAAAGCATTCAGACTTGCGGCGCATCAAGTAAATGTACCCATATCTTGAGTAATCGTCAATAAAAGTAACGAAATACTCAAAACCACCTCTAGCTTGAATAGACATAGGCCCACACAAATCAGAGTGAATCAATTCCAACACATCATTGGACCTATTCCCCTTTGCCTTAAAAGGCCTAGAAGTCATCTTGCCTTCCAAACAGGATTCGCAGACTGGAAATGGTTCAACTTGGAAAGAATCCAAGAAGCCATTACCTACCAGTCTTTGGATCCTCCTTAGATTGACATGACCCAACCTTAGGTGCCAAAGATATGATTGATTCAACTGAGAAGGTTCCTTTCTCTTGCTTAGTGATGAAGATGCATGAGCCTCAGTCACAGTATGATATGCACAAGTAATAGTATAAAGATTGTTAACCAACATGCCAGAACAGATAAAAGAGTTATTTCTCATAATAACAACATTGTCATTAAAAATTACTGAATATCCATCCAAAAACAACTTCGGAACTGAAATTAAATTCTTTCGAAAACTCGGCACGTATAAAACGTTCTTTAATACTAAAACAGAATCAGAAAATGATAAGTGCACATCTCCCACTGCAACCACCGCCACTCGTGCAGCGTTGCCTAAGCTGATGGTAATCTCGCCCTCACTGAGCTGCCTTCTTTGCAGAAACCCCTGCAAAGTATAACAAACATGATCAGTGGCTCCTGTATCTACTACCCAAGAACTGGTAGAACAAGCCGCAAAACATGTTTCAACAACTAAAGCAAGAGACATACCAGGAGTGTCCTTGAGGGGACAATCTGACTTCCAATGTCCTGTCTTGTTGCACTTGAAGCACTTGCCTTTCGGCTTCCGCACGCCACCAGAAGGCGCTACAGCTTTGCTCCCACTGCTCCCACCACTCTTTTTCTGCACTTGCTTTTTCTTCTTCCCGCCTTTCGACGAAGAAGGTCCAGCTTGTACAGAAACATGAGCTTGTGGTCCCCTTCCCATAAGACCCTCCGCTGCAACCAAGTCCACAAGAAGCTCGGCTAGAGTATAGCCCTTCTTATTCATGATTGCATTCAGGCGGAAGTTCTCATAGGACTTCGGGAGCGAGTGCAGGATGATATCGATTTTGGCATCGCCATCGATATTTCCTCCGAGCACATCTATCTCATTCAGATATTCCATCATCTTGAGAACATGCTCTCGCACAGAAGCTCCCTCCGGCATGACAGAAGACATAATCTTCCGCATAGCCTCAAAACGAGCAGCCCTATCTTGCTCACCAAAGAGTTCCTTGAGGCTCAACATCATGTCAGCAGCAGTAGGCATAGTGTGATGCTGCTGTTGCAAAACATTTGACATAGATGCCCAGATGTAGCAACGAGCCATCTCATCAGCCTTATGCCACTTCCGATGAGCCTCCCTTTCCTCTTCGGTAGGAGCAGCGCCCAAAGGAGCAGGAGCAGGTGTGGTGAGCACAAATTTGTACTCATCAGCAATAAGGACAATATCCAGATTCCTCTTCCAGTCCAAATAATTTGGACCAGTAAGCTTGTTTTGATTGAGAATGGTCATAAGCGGATTGAATGACATGATGAATAACTGAAATAAATAATTGCAAACATGTAAGCAATAATTCACATAAATTTGATGCATAAAATATGGAAACCTTCAAAACCATTATTTAACGCATCCTTCGACAACTTAAACAAACACACATGCAAGCCACGTTAGGGTGGACGTTTACACATATGTCCATCAAGCAGACACCCAGTCATTAATTTCAATTGCACGCCAACCTGTCCTTATGGCGAATGAAATTAATAGTCGAAAATTTTTTAACACTGGCCATGTGAATTAAAACAGGGACTCCGTTGGGGAGTTATATTAAAATTCACATCTAAGTGATGACCACAATTTAACCCCAAAAACAATCATTCACAATTGATGAACTTACCGATGGGGAAGACACATCGCTTGTAAATAATTTTCTAAGGTTATCTCGAAATAATCTTTACCGATGAACTTATGAATGACACTATCCGTTAGGGAGAAGACCCCATGGGTCACGCGTATGCCACTCACTTCACCTAAAGATTAAGTCGTTTGAATAGAAGTCTTATCTAGTAAGCTCGTGAATGCCGCATCCGTTAGGGGGAGACTCCGAGGTCCCGCGAGCGACAAACACCTTACTTAAAGACCAATTGTGGAGGCCAAATTGATTAATTAAAATTCATATTAAACTCACTTAGTCATTTTACTTGAAGGTTTTTAACAACATGCAATAAGAAACAATTAAAATTCCTAGCATGCTCCTAACACGCAAATCACATAAATCCTAGCATGCTCCTAGAATTCAAAGGAAAAGCAATAACAGCTTTCTAAGAATTAAAAGCACCTATTTACATGATTACTAGTATGCCAGAAAAGCGATTTAAATCAGCTAGACACATAAACAAATAAACATGCTCTAGCAAAATTAAATCGGCATCCACAAAGCGATAAAATGCGAAAATTAAAACACATCTATCGCAGCCCCTCAAAAACTGTAATATCCCATTCAGTAATTAATAAAAGTAATTATTTTTAGTTCTAAGTTTGAACTAATTACTTTTATTAATAATGCTCGTTCCTAGTTTCGAGCCCAGTTATTAAGTTAAAAGAAGTGAGAAAATTTATTTAGACATTTTAGTCTATTTAAATTATTAGAGAGAAATATGAAATTTTTAGAATTTGCGTTTTTCGATTGTAGTCGGAATTTATGTCCGATTTCAGTTCTGAGAAATACATTAAATTATTTTCTCTCTATATATTTATTAGACTACAAGATAAGAAAAAATTTTCAGCATAAAAATGAAAAATGCCAAAAGAAAAGAAGGAAATTCGAAAATTGTAAGAATTTTCGATTTTACGGTAACTGTTCGTTTTAAGTCAGAATTTGGTTCCGTAAATTGGAGAATTTTCACTAAATCTTGAATTTAATCATTGAGATCAGATTAGGATCATAAGAGGGGCCTTTCTAAGCATTGGCTATGAGTTGGAGAAGTTTACATGTTAAGAATACTATTTATTATTTATATTTATTTTTTTCAAGTTTGTATTGTTTATTATGATCCAAAATTCACTCTATTTGGATGTTTGTCCAAATTATCCAAAGGAAATTTCTAAGCATATAATATGTTTGGAGAGTTGAATAAGTTGATCATAAAATATTTTATGAGTATTTAAAGATATAAGTTACATTTGTTTATGAGTATTTAAAGATATAAGTTACATTTGTTTATTATGAACAAAAATTCACTCTATTTGAATATTTTTCAAATTGTGCCTATAAATAGAGGCCTAAAATTCAGAGTTTTTCACACCAAAGTTCCAAAAGTTATATAAGAGTGAGAGAGAGATAAGTGGTATAAATCTTTGGAGAAGTGAAGAAAGATCAAGTTTTCAATTTACCAAGAAGGAGGTAAATTACTTATCTTAAAGTTTCATACCTAAATTCATGTTTTGATGATAAGTTTACATGTTTATGAGTATGTATATCATGATTTATAAGTTGAAGTTTATAATTGATACAAAGAGTTAAAGATGTTAAAGATCAATTATATGATATATGTACCTGATGTGATAAGATGATGAATTGCATGAGATTTTCATAAAGATATGAATATGCTGGAAAAGTATGATTTAAATGAATGATTCTTATGTAAAAGAGGAGTACATGAGATCAAGAATTAAGTGATTTGGCAAAGTATAACTTGAGTTATGAATTTTTGAAGATGAAGATGTAAGATGAAGTTTATGTTCATTATTGAAATTAAATTCTCATAACTTGATGAATATACATGATTAAATTATGAAATTTTGATGATATGTCTAAATATAAGATGAGATTATGACTGTTAAGTTTCATAATTTAAAGATGAGAAATGAGTGAGTTATGAATATGAGAAGGCATATATGTGAAGATGAGTATATATGCAAGAATATTCATGAGATGTTCAAATTGTTAAAATGAGATTTTCATGATCTATTCTCATATGAGTGATGAGCAAATTGACAAAGTTTTGATTTAATATGTTGAGTATACAATTTTATAAAAATTGTATTAAATATGGCATATTAATATCATTAAAGGATAAGATGAGTATGCTTGAGTTTATTTTCACTTTCAAGATGTATAAGTGAAAAAAAAAAAGTATGAGTAAATATGTAAGATTTGGGGAATATGATATATGATGAGTTAAGTGATTGATTGAGTAAAAGATTGAGAAAAAAAAAATTAATTTGAGAAAAAGTATGATAAGATTTGGATGAGTTAACCGAAAGAATTGAGAAGATGAGCATCTTATTGAGTATATGAGCATAAGTACTTAGTATATTTGTTTATATATTTTTATGTAGCTTGAAGAGTTGCTACTCGAGAACAACACTTACGATTTTCAAAAGACGAAAAGTGGGGACCCAGACTGGGTATTACATTGAGTATAATATTGATATCATGTCCGAGGTATGTAAAAGTTTGAGTTTATACGCTTGGGATGAGGAGACATTAAGTTGTCTCGGAGTATATCCTAAGTTCTAATGGAGGCCGTTGAGTTGCCTGAGAAATATCCATTAGATTGTGCACAAGTATCCGATGAGATATCGGTGAGCTGAAGTTGAGATACTGGAAGAGTTTTAAGTCCAGTTATATACCGGAGATCATGATATTGTATTATTATTGCTGTTTACTTTAGTATGGGTGTTTTCGGGGTACAAGAGGATCAGTACTCACCCCCATTGTGTTTTTCAGGTAACAGGGTCTAGGCAGAGGTGTGAGCACGAGTGGTGGTGATGGTGGTTCCGTATGTTCTTCAAAATAAATTCAATAAGTATCTGATTGGTTTGTAAAATAAAGTATACTTTGATTTATTCCGCTACGCACTATAATGATTGAATTTGCATTTTAAATGAAGTTATGATTTGAAGTTTTTAACATTTCCGAGAAGTATGAATATGGTTAAATGCAAGTTTAAAGGAAATCTGTTTCTTTATGTCTAAAAGAGGTATTAGACAAGAGTTTAAAGATAAACGGATTTTCAAGATGTAAGGTTGAGTAGCATCCCGAGTTATTCGCAAAAGATTTCGAAAGAGATATGAGTATTTTCGAAGTAAAAGTTGCGAAAAATTTACTCTGATAAGCGGGGTGTTACAGGTGGTATCAGAGCTAGAGTTCTAAATGCTCTGTATACTAAAAGTTTAAGTTCTGAAAGAGAATGTTTTCAGAAAAGACAAAGTTTTTACAAGAAGTTTCAGGAAAATCGACCACACCACACTCACACCTCGCCGACTCCCAGGTAAGTGTTGTAAAAGTTTATAAAAGTTTTTATATAAGCAAATTACTAAGTCTATGCTCAATAAGATTCGGATATCCAAATTATAGAAATCAGAAAAGATGCTCAATCAAAGATGTTAAGTAATATCATATTTATCCCCTATCAAATGTGAGAAATTGAGATTATCGGGTTAATAAGTAACTCGTATAGAAATAATGGCTTATCATTGTTTCAAGTATGTGCTAAAGTTTATTATGGGATTAATAACCCAGATGGCACGTAGAGTAATTCAAAGAGAGATGACCTCAGCGGAAGTAGTAGCTCAGTTCCGTGGCTACAATGCTGAAAAGTTTTCTGGACAAGGGGATCCTCGTCTGGTGGATGAATGGATCCAAGGTCTGGAGACAATCTTTGAGATAACTGAGTGCTCGGAGAAACATCGTATTCTCTGTGCTCAGTTACAAATGACTGGAGATGCTCGTCTCTGGTGGAATTCTTATTGGGGCATGCGTCCTGGTGAGAAGGAGAATCTCACTTGGGGCCAATTCAAGGAGATGATGAATGACAAGTATTACCCGGACTACTATAAGGCTGAGATGGAACGCCAATTCCTGGCCTTAGTCCAAGGTAATCGCTCGATAGATGAATATGAGCGAGAATTTACTCGATTGGGATCCTTTGCTCCCAATTTAATAGAGACGGAGGCAAAGAAGGCGAGACGTTTTCGAGATGGACTGCTACCTTTTATCCGTCATCATGTAGTCGGACACAATATTCAGACTTATGCTGATATTGTGACTAAGGCTCATGAGATCGAGGCCAGTTTCAAGAGAGGAGATGCTCAAGTGGTGATTCAACCATTATCACAAATCCCAGCATTACCAGTAGCTCAGATGGTACCAGTCCAACAAGAGAAGAATGGGAAGAACAAGAGGAAGTGGAATGGTCACAAGAAGGACCAAAAGAATAAGAAGAAAGGAGGAAAGGTTCCAGATTGTGCCAAATGTGGAAAGCACCACCTAGGAGAATGTCTAGCTGGACAAAATGTATGCTTCTATTGCCGAAAGCCTGGTCATGGCATGAGGTTTTGTCCAGAAAGGCAGCAGCAGCAGATGGGAGGAGGGCAACAAGCTCAGGTTTATGCCATTAATCAAGCTGAAGCTGAGCAAAAACCAGGTACCATGTCTGGGATGATTATTTTAAATAATATGCCTATTTTTGCATTATTCGATACCGGAGCAACACATTCATTTGTGTCAAAGAGATGTATAGATGCAATTGGAGTCCAAATTATTAACACTATTAACCCTCTTGAGGTAAGTTTAGCCTCAGGAAGGAAAATAGAGACAAGCTCTAAGGTAGAGAACCTTAGTGTTAATATTGGAGGAAAAATTTTGGCATTAGAGGCCTATGTTATCGAAATGAAGGATTTCGATCTCATACTTGGAATGGATTGGTTAACGAATTATTGTGCTGATATTCGTTGCCATGAAAGAGAAGTAATTCTTTATCTTGCAAAAGATGATCCAATTACTTTCTACGGAGCAAAGATGAGAACTCTGCCATGTGTGATTTCTATGGCGAAGGCGAGAAAGATTCTTCAAAAGGAGGATTGCCAAGGATATTTGGTGAGTATTGTTGAAGATGATTCAAAAGCACAGACACCTCATGATATTCCAATTGTTCGTGAGTTTGTGGATGTGTTTCCAGATCAATTACCAGGAGGACCACCCAACAGACAAGTGGAGTTCACAATTGACCTGGTTCCAGGAGCAGCACCAGTGTCAAAGGCACCATATCGGATGGCGCCAAAGGAGTTACAAGAGTTGAAGACTCAAATCCAGGAGTTGTTGAAGCTTGGTTTCATTAGACCAAGTGTTTCACCTTGGGGAGCACCTGTTCTGTTCGTGAAGAAGAAGGATGGATCCATGAGGATGTGTATCGATTATCGGGATTTGAACCGATTAACGATAAAGAATAAATATCCACTTCCAAGGATAGATGATTTATTCGATCAGTTGAGAGGAGCTTGCGTATTTTCAAAGATAGATTTACGCTCAGGCTATCATCAACTGAAGATTAGAGAATCTGACGTAGCCAAGACTGCGTTTCGAACAAGATATGGTCATTACGAGTTTGTGGTTATGCCATTTGGAGTAAGTAATGCACCAGCGGTGTTCATGGATTTGATGAATCGAGTATTCCATCAGTATTTAGATCAATTTGTTATTGTCTTTATTGACGATATTTTGATCTATTCCAAGAGTATGGAAGAGCATGAGCAACATCTAAGGGTAGTTCTCGGTATCCTTAGACGAGAGAAGCTGTATGCCAAATTCTCTAAGTGTGAATTTTGGCTGAAGAAAGTGGCGTTTTTAGGCCATATTATCACGATAGGAGGTATAGAAGTTGATCCTGCAAAGATTGCAGCAGTTCAGAATTGGCCAGTACCTAAGAATGTATCTGAGGTTCGTAGTTTCCTCGGACTAGCAGGTTATTATCGTAGATTTATTGAAGGGTTTTCGAAGGTTGCTCTCCCTTTGACAAATCTAACGAGAAAATCTGTGAAGTTCGAGTGGACAGATCGTTGTGAAGAGTGTTTTCAAAAGCTTAAGCAGAAGCTTACAACGACTCCAGTATTGATTATTCCTGATCCTACTAGAAGTTTTACTATCTATAGTGATGCTTCAAAACAGGGTCTTGGATGTGTACTTATGCAAGAAGGTCAAGTTGTTGCATATGCTTCGCGGCAATTGAAGCCAAATGAGCAGAATTATCCAACTCATGATCTAGAGTTGGCAGCAGTAGTGCATGCATTGAAGATTTGGAGGCATTATCTATATGGTGGCCAGTGTGAAATATTCACTGATCACAAGAGTTTGTAATATATCTTCACACAGAAAGAGCTCAATATGCGCCAACGGAGATGGCTAGAACTTGTGAAAGATTATGATTGCACTATTCAATATCATCCGGGAAGAGCGAATGTTGTAGCTGATGCCTTAAGCCGTAAGGAGAAGGGTGAGTTGTCTTGTTGTATATCTCAACAGAAGCAACTCATTAAAGAGTTCAACCGGATGCAGATTGAAGTAGTTGAGTCACTTCCTAAAGAGATTGCAGGAAGTGTTAACTCAATGAAAATTCAACCTATGTTGAGAGATAGAATCCGGAAGGAGCAAACTTTTGATCAATTCATTCGAAAAATAGAAGAAAAGGTTCATACCGGAGGAGTAGAAGGCTTTTACCGAGGATCAGATGGAGCTTTAGAGTTCAGAGGAAGGATTGTTGTGCCGAAAGTCGAGTCCTTGAGAAAGGAAATCTTGACAGAAGCACATAGTGCGCCTTATTTAGCTCACCCTGGAAGCAACAAAATGTATCATGACTTGAAAAAGTCATTCTGGTGGAAAGGAATGAAGAGAGATGTAGCAGACTTTGTAAAGAAGTGTTTAGTCTGTCAGCAAGTTAAGGCTGAACACCAAAGTCCATTGGGTCTGTTACAACCACTTGAGATCCCAAAGTGGAAATGGGAAGAAGTTACTATGGATTTTGTTACAGGACTACCTAAGTCATCTAAGCAGCATGATGCGATTTGGGTAGTAGTGGATAGATTGACGAAAGTCGCACATTTTATGCCTGTAACAATGACCATGTCAATGGACCAGTTAGCTGAAATTTATATAAGTGGAATCATTCGACTTCATGGAGTGCCTGTTACGATCATATCTGATCGAGATCCCAGATTTACTAGCAGATTTTGGGAGAGTTTGCATGAGGCAATGGGCACACAATTGAAGTTTAGTTCGGCTTATCATCCAGAGACAGATGGCCAATCCGAAAGGACTATACAGACGCTAGAAGATATGCTCAGAGCTTGCATTTTGGATAGAGGTGCTAAGTGGGAGAAGTGGTTACCATTAGTAGAGTTTGCCTACAATAATAGTTACCACGCATCTATTCAGATGGCTCCTTACGAAGCACTTTATGGTCGTAAGTGTCGTTCGCCCCTTTATTGGGACGATGTTGGAGAAAGTCGAGTTCTTGGACCAAAGATGATTGAAGAGACAGTTGAGCAAGTAGCCTGGATTCGAGAAAGGCTAAAGACTGCTCAGAGTCGGCAAAAGTCTTCAGCCGATAAGCATAGAAGAGAGATGCAATTTGAAGTTGGAGATAAAGTTTTCTTGAAAGTTCGACCAATGCGAGGGGTCGTTCGTTTCGGGAAGAGAGGCAAGTTGCATCCTCGATATATAGGTCCATTTGAGGTTTTGGAGCGAGTTGGAGAGGTATCTTATCGCTTAGCTTTACCTCCCGAGTTGTCAAGTGTGCATAATGTTTTTCACGTATCGATGTTACGTGCTTACGTGTGCGATCCAGAGCATGTGCTGAAGCACAATGAGATTCAGATTCAGTCTGATTTAACTTACGAGGAGCAGCCGATAGCAGTTTTGGACCGGAAGGTTCATCGGCTCAGGAAGCGAGATATTCCCCTCGTTCGTATTAGATGGAATCGCCACGGCGAGTCAAATGCCACTTGGGAGAGGGAAGCTGATATTAGAGCTCGTTTCCCTGAGTTTGAGTTTTGAGGTATGTTTGTTTTTATATTTCCGAGGACGAAAATAGTTTTAAGGGGGGTAGATTGTAATATCCCATTCAGTAATTAATAAAAGTAATTATTTTTAGTTCTAAGTTTGAACTAATTACTTTTATTAATAATGCTCGTTCCTAGTTTCGAGCCCAGTTATTAAGTTAAAAGAAGTGAGAAAATTTATTTAGACATTTTAGTCTATTTAAATTATTAGAGAGAAATATGAAATTTTTAGAATTTGCGTTTTTCGATTGTAGTCGGAATTTATGTCCGATTTCAGTTCTGAGAAATACATTAAATTATTTTCTCTCTATATATTTAGTAGACTACAAGATAAGAAAAATTTTTCAGCATAAAAATGAAAAATGCCAAAAGAAAAGAAGGAAATTCGAAAATTGTAAGAATTT
Source organism: Striga asiatica (assembly GCA_008636005.1). NCBI lineage: Eukaryota > Viridiplantae > Streptophyta > Magnoliopsida > Lamiales > Orobanchaceae > Striga > Striga asiatica. The sequence goes on along the minus strand of BKCP01004716.1, from coordinate 457,588 downwards.
TTGATTTTACGGTAACTGTTCGTTTTGAGTCAGAATTTGGTTCCGTAAATTGGAGAATTTTCACTAAATCTTGAATTTAATCATTGAGATCAGATTAGGATCATAAGAGGGGCCTTTCTAAGCATTGGCTATGAGTTGGAGAAGTTTACATGTTAAGAATACTATTTATTATTTATATTTATTTTTTTCAAGTTTGTATTGTTTATTATGATCCAAAATTCACTCTATTTGGATGTTTGTCCAAATTATCCAAAGGAAATTTCTAAGCATATAATATTTTTGGAGAGTTGAATAAGTTGATCATAAAATATTTTATGAGTATTTAAAGATATAAGTTACATTTGTTTATGAGTATTTAAAGATATAAGTTACATTTGTTTATTATGAACAAAAATTCACTCTATTTGAATATTTTTCAAATTGTGCCTATAAATAGAGGCCTAAAATTCAGAGTTTTTCACACCAAAGTTCCAAAAGTTGTATAAGAGTGAGAGAGAGATAAGTGGTATAAATCTTTGGAGAAGTGAAGAAAGATCAAGTTTTCAATTTACCAAGAAGGAGGTAAATTACTTATCTTAAAGTTTCATACCTAAATTCATGTTTTGATGATAAGTTTACATGTTTATGAGTATGTATATCATGATTTATAAGTTGAAGTTTATAATTGATACAAAGAGTTAAAGATGTTAAAGATCAATTATATGATATATGTACCTGATGTGATAAGATGATGAGTTGCATGAGATTTTCATAAAGATATGAATATGCTGGAAAAGTATGATTTAAATGAATGATTCTTATGTAAAAGAGGAGTACATGAGATCAAGAATTAAGTGATTTGGCAAAGTATAACTTGAGTTATGAATTTTTGAAGATGAAGATGTAAGATGAAGTTTATGTTCATTATTGAATTTAAATTCTCATAACTTGATGAATATGCATGATAAAATTATGAAATTTTGATGACATGTCTAATTATAAGTTGAGATTATGACTGTTAAGTTTCATAATTTAAAGATGAGAAATGAATAAGTTATGAATATGAGAAGGCATATATGTGAAGATGAGTATATATGCAAGAATATTCATGAGATGTTCAAATTGTTAAAATGAGATTTTCATGATCTATTCTCATATGAGTGATGAGCAATTTGACAAAGTTTTGATTTAATATGTTGAGTATACAATTTTATAAAAATTGTATTAAATATGGCATATTAATATCATTAAATGATAAGATGAGTATGCTTGAGTTTATTTTCACTTTCAAGATGTATAAGTGAAAAAGGAGTATGAGTAAATATGTAAGATTTGGGGAATATGATATATGATGAGTTAAGTGATTGATTGAGTAAAAGATTGAGAAAAAAAAAATTAATTTGAGAAAAAGTATGATAAAATTTGGATGAGTTAACCGAAAGAATTGAGAAGATGAGCATCTTATTGAGTATATGAGCATAAGTACTTAGTATATTTGTTTATATATTTTTATGTAGCTTGAAGAGTTGCTACTCGAGAACAACACTTACGATTTTCAAAAGACGAAAAGTGGGGACCCAGACTGGGTATTACATTGAGTATAATATTGATATCATGTCCGAGGTATGTAAAAGTTTGAGTTTATACGCTTGGGATGAGGAGACATTAAGTTGTCTCGGAGTATATCCTAAGTTCTAATGGAGGCCGTTGAGTTGCCTGAGAAATATCCATTAGATTGTGCACAAGTATCCGATGAGATATCGGTGAGCTGAAGTTGAGATACTGGAAGAGTTTTAAGTCCAGTTATATACCGGAGATCATGATATTGTATTATTATTGCTGTTTACTTTAGTATGGGTGTTTTCGGGGTACAAGAGGATCAGTACTCACCCCCATTGTGTTTTTCAGGTAACAGCGTCTAGGCAGAGGTGTGAGCACGAGTGGTGGTGATGGTGGTTCCGTATGTTCTTCAAAATAAATTCAATAAGTATTTGATTGGTTTGTAAAATAAAGTATACTTTGATTTATTCCGCTACGCACTATAATGATTGAATTTGCATTTTAAATGAAGTTATGATTTGAAGTTTTTAACATTTCCGAGAAGTATGAATATGGTTAAATGCAAGTTTAAAGGAAATCTGTTTCTTTATGTCTAAAAGAGGTATTAGACAAGAGTTTAAAGATAAACGGATTTTCAAGATGTAAGGTTGAGTAGCATCCCGAGTTATTCGCAAAAGATTTCGAAAGAGATATGAGTATTTTCGAAGTAAAAGTTGCGAAAAATTTACTCTGATAAGCGGGGTGTTACAAAAACTAACCACTAACAGCCTATCAAAGCTATTACATGATTCAGCAAGGTCGTGGATGAACACTCGAATCGGCATCTTGCACAAAACCGGCCGTTCACGCGACATCGGCACCCGTCGACGGAAAAAGGGCCAAAACTTCATCTAGACGATTGAATTTGACCCCGCCACAGGCTGTTACGGAGTAGACGTGACTCTTGTAGATCTCGCTCTCCCCTTTCCGAAATGGTATTATGGGCTGAAATCGGACACCTGTAGCAAAAGTTATGGCCAAAACGGTTTTCGCCGACGAAACCGGCCCCGGTGAATGCTGAAACCCTAGCCGCTGCCTCCAGGATTATCATTTTCACCACGTTCGACTTTGAACACAAAATTACAGCAAAAATCGAACAACAATAGCCCTACTACAGTCTATAAAATCGCCTATACTACCCACACTTATTATCTGGTGGGAAAAACGATTACATCAATAAACAAGGGCTGCGATAGATACCATCCAGAAGCATAAACGAGATAAAACATCATCCACACCATGAACATGACTGAAAACGAATAAACGAATAAACAAAATCAACTACATGTTCCAGGCAGAGCCGATAATCTACGAAACCGAGGCTCTGATACCAATTGCTGGAACACGCAGACGAGGCGGTCCTTTCCACGGATCGATATCGGATACCAAAACATGTACATACATGATTTCGATTAAACCTAAGCATGCTCCTAAAGGATGAACATAGATATACCTTTCTTCAAGGCTTTGATTCGATCTGAGTGATCTTCTAAACTGTGTCCTGACCGCGTTTGGACGCCGGATGGACGACGATCCTCCAAACGGTTGAAAGAAGAGAACTGCCCACGTCTTTCTCGAACCCTTCTCGTTACTCTTTCCACGATGGTGGCTGGAGTGTCTCACGAAAGTCTCTTAGGGTTTAGAACGTGGGAAGTCCCCTCTTTTTATTGAGGTCCTTGGGCCAGCCTAGGGATCTCTTAGAAGGTATAGTGTTTGGGCTCCCTACAGGCCCAAATTCTTATGTTCAGCCCAGAACACAATTTGGCCCGTAAATATTAATTCATTCCACTAGAGAATTAATATTGTACTCCCGTCCTATCCCGAAATGAATCAGGGCTTCTATTAGACTCGATATAATTCCCCGTGTTTAAGATATCGCACGTCCATTAATTATTAAAGCTTCTGACTGCTTTAATTAATTAATATCTTTTAATCCTTAAGTAGTACCACTCAACCTTATTATCGTACGGATTAAATCCACCTGCAGGGTTTATACGATAATCCTTATGAGTTCCTTAAGGGGACGTCACCAACCTGGTGTCCAGGACACGGTGCCCTAATGCCAATAAATAGATATCATGCAGATAGTGTTGTTACCCAAGATACGGAGCTATTGAACCAATACTTGGTCCTCACCCATGGTAAGTCAAAGTAACAAACAAATATCCCATATATCTAATTACCACAGTTAGGGTTAAGAATTACTAGAGTCACCGAGACCTAGGTTCTTCATGATAGTCAGAACAGAAGAACACGTCTCAACTGTGATCCTTTCAATGCGACGCAGCACACTACTATAAACCAATAGCCAAGACTAGCTACATCCAGTTTATACTACAACCTACACCGATAGTCATGTCCATAACTATCTCAGTTGTGAATACCATTTATATCTTATAAGGAACCGACAATGTAATCTTCTGTGTGACTACTAACACACCACATTGTCTACAATATAAGATAATTGGACATTTAGCATACAAGCAATCATAAAGAATGCAACAATGTGAAAAACATTTATTTCAGTCAAATGGGAAATCGAATAATACAATCCAAAAGCTCACGTAAAAGTTTGCTTTACAGTATACTCCAACAGTATGCTCGGACTTGCTCGTCTATGTTCAATCCCTTATTACGAAGAATTATCATGAGCAAACTGCTAGATGCTTAGGCAAGAGCGTCAATCTCAAACCGAACGCTTAATTGCATGGCTTTACGTTGCGAACTCGAATAATTATCCCCGACTCCCTAGCTTCTTTATCATTGTCTAATGTACATTTTAGGTTGATTTATGTTTTTATGTTATTTCTTAGTTAATAATTAATTTCAATCACCTTGATTAGAATGTTTAGGATTTATTTTCCTTTTATGTGTAATCAACACCAATTTTAGATTTCGAACCGCTTTCCTCGATAGATCGACCCGGGGAACGAATCATTCGATTCGGTACTCGGTAATTTAACCACAATTTGTTACAACAAATTGCACATTCACCCCATGGCCAGAATTATAGCATATTAAAAACTTATGTAATTGCAATCAAGACCCTAAATCTAATCAAATTCTCAAAACTACACCCCTATAGATATTAAATACTTCTCAGCGATCCCAGATGCACATATCAACGTCGCCATCCTCGTCACTTGAGATCCTCCTCGACATCAACATCACGACCTCTGTGAGCCCCGATTTCACGCACAGGACACAACAAAAGGTTAAATTGCAGAAAAAGGGCCGCGAGTTCATCGTAATTTTCGGCAAAAAAATAGTGGTGGCGGTGAGAGCTAGGCGACGCGACGGCGGATATGGAAGACACGGTTGATTTGATGGACGGCGGAGCAGTGGCTGAGCACGGAGGAAAGGGCGCGATTTGTGGGCGGTAGCGACGGGTTACTGGACGCCCCCACAGCTTGATGATGTACGACTGACGGCGGGGTTAGGGAGGACGGCGGCCGATGATAAAATTGACGGTGACGGCGATTGTGGACGGCGGCCAGATGAGGAAGATAAATGTCGAGCTCTTCTGCGTGCGTGGTGTGTGTTTTGGTTTGTGTGAGTGTGTGTTTTTGGGGTGTGTGCGTATGAGATAGAGTGGTTTTGTTTGTGGTGGGACCCACCAAGTGGATGGGTGACTAAATTACAGAACTACCTTTTTTTTTTTCCAACGATAACAAATACTCATAATCACTAAAAAAATAGTTCAAGTACAAACTGACGAGCAAACTAGCTCGAAAATACACAACCGAAACAAACCAAAGGAGATCCACTCCGACGGTGGACTACATAAACACAAACCAACAACAAAAAACTACAACCGTGTAAAGGCGAATTCACAGATTTGGACCCTTTAGACAACATAAACCGAAACACCCAACCAACAACATAGAAGAAACAACCGGGGCCACTGAACCTAAGAACCTAGCCCCGACAACCAAACCACACACTAAACAAAAAAAACTCAAACAAAAGACAAACACAATCTACAAATTACAACAATTAAATTCAGACCACTCCTTCAAAGCATTTCTCGCAATCATCGGCTCCGGCATCCATACCTTTTGAAAAACCCATAAGTTACGCGACTTCCAAAGCCACCACAAAATATACGTCGACAATTGTATCCGGGCTTCAGAAGTAGGTGTCTTCTTTAGTTCTGTAATGCTCCACCACCAATATTTGAATTTATCAACAGGTATAGAAGCAGAATCCCAACTGACAGGCACTAAACTCCACACCATAGCTGCTCTAGAACAAGTAAACATCACATGCTCTACAGTTTCCACACTTTCACCACAACACTGGCAGACATTATCCAGTTGCATCCCTCTAATTCTCAGATTAGCACTAACAGGTAAACAATCAGTAAAACATCTCCAAATAAAGTGCTTTATCTTACCTTTCACCCTCAGATTCCAACACCTCATTCTAGCCTTCTTATCAACATTAATATTAGAACTACACCCTGGCATATCAAGACTCAAGATCTTCTTCTTCACTGCTACTGCATAAGCTGAAGAAACAGAAAACATACCTTTAACATCAGATGTCCACACCCATTTGTCTCTTGCAGCAGGATCCAAACCTTTAATTTCAAGGATGGCTTTACATGATGCTTCAGTAAGTAGATTTTGAATCAATTCTCTATTCCAAGCTCTGCCATCACCTGTCATCAGCTCATTCACCCAAACACAAGGCAATGAATTCACCTCTGTTTTCAGAACCGGTTTCCCTGCATTTAAACCCTTCACCCAAGGATAAGACAGGATTTTAGTATTCAGGCCATCCTTTACTTCCCTTCTGAAACCCTCCCTGTACAGGTTCAAGACTTTCACCCAAGAATTCCAAAGCTAAGATGCAGAACTATGTTTTTTAGCCTCCAACACACACCCAGAAGGGAAGTATTTATCTCTAAGCACTCTAGTCATCAAAGTGTTAGGCTTGGTTAATAATCTCCAGATTTCCTTAAGAATTAAGGAATCATTAAACAACCTGACATCTTTAAACCCCAGCCCACCTGCCTCTTTTGGAATAGTAATTTTTTTCCAAGCCACCCAAAATAGCCCTCTCTTTTGATCAGTACCCCCAGCCCACCAAAACTCAGCACTCATTCTTGCATTATCTTGACATATACTCACAGGCAAGCAAAAGCATGACATGACAAAAACAGGAAGAGCATTTATAATAGAAGTCATCATTACCTCCTTCCCAGCCTTGGACAGAAATTTGTTAGTCTAGCTATTAATTCTCTTCTTCGCAGCATCCAGAACAAACTGAAACACCTCTTTCTTAGACCTCCCCAATCCCATTGGTAATCCCAAATATCTAGTTGAGGAACACACTGAAATCCCATTGAGAGTCTGACAGACAGCTTGCTTCATCAGATCACTAGTATTTCTACTAAAAAACACATTAGACTTGAAAAGATTCACCCTTTGCCCAGAAAAACTCTGATAAACTGTAAGAATTCTCAACAAGCTTAATGCATTTGGAATATCAGCAGCACAAAACACCAATGTGTCATCAGCAAACAATAGATGAGATAAAGTGATTCCACCTCTAGAAATTTTCAGACCCTGAATATCCTCCTCCCTCACTGCATTTCTAATTAACTGGGAAAACACCTCAGAGATTATAATGAAAAGATAAGGGGACAAAGGGTCCCCCTGTCTTATACCCCTTGATGGAGTAACAAAACCAGACACCCTTCCATTAACATTAAAAGAATACACTGCAGTTGAGACACAAGCAAAAATCCACTGAACAAAAGTTCTATGAAAACCCATTTGAAGCATTGTCTTCACCACACAGTTCCACTCCACCCGGTCATATGCTTTCATCATATCAAGCTTTACTGCCATAAAACATTTATTACCAGACCTATGTCTATTGAGAAAATGAATAACTTCATGAGCAATTACCACATTGTCAAGGAGCTGTCTGTCAGGGATGAATGCAGATTGTGTTTCATGAATGCAGAATTTCAGACACTCTCTCAATCTACTAGTCCAACACTTTAGCCACTATCTTGTAAGAAACACAGCAGAGACTAATTGGTCTAAAATGATTAATAGAAACTGGATTATCAACTTTAGGAATCAGAGTCACCACAGTGTGGTTCCAACTAGTACTCATTCTCCCAGAATCAAAAAAGAACAATACAGCATTACATATATCTTCCTTCAACAAAGGCCAGAAATGCTGATAAAAAAGAGGGGTCATGCCATCATTACCTGGAGCCTTGTTTGGATTCATGGAGAAAAGGGCAGCCTTCACTTCTTCTTCCTCCACAGGGGCTATTAAAGCCTCATTCATAGCAGCTGTAATTGATTGAGGAATTAATGATAACACTTCAGCCTCTCCCCAAGATCCCTCAGATTCAAACAACTTCTGGTAAAAATCAGTGATAGCTAACTCAATCTGCTCCTGAGAATCCACCACTCTATTCTGATCCACCACCAATCTTTCAATTGCATTCCTCTTTCTCCTCTGTAAAGTCATAGCATGGTAAAATTTAGTGTTTCTGTCCCCTTCTGTCAACCATTGCAGTCTAGCCTTTTGACTCCAAAACAATTCCTCCTCCAGATGAGATTGGTCCAATTCCTGTTTGATCTTCTCCCACTCTTCCCAATTCCTCTGCCCCCCTAACTCCCTCATCTCCTCCAATTTTAATGTCAGAGCCTCAATTTTCTTCACATTTTCTGATTGAAATACCTTCTTCCATTTGATAATAGCCATCCTGGTTTTCTTGATCTTCTCTCTAACTTGCACCATTGGATTTCCATCCACTTCTTCACTCCAAGCTTTCTCAACTTCCTCAGCACACCCTTCTCTTTTCACCCACCTTTTATCAAAAACAAACCTCTTGAAGAATTTAGGTTCTTGGATGCCAGTGTCCATAATCAGCATAGAGTGATCAGATGCACTCTTGAATTGAGAAAGAACTTTAGCACCTGAATAATAAGAAACCCAAGCAAAAGATCCAAAAACTCTATCTAACTTCTCCTCCACAAACCCTTCCCCCTGCCTATTATTACCCCAAGTAAAAGGATATCCTTCCATATTAAGCTCCATCATTCCCATATTAGCACTGAAAGCATTAAAACTGTCGAAACTCCTCTCAGATCTAATCCTCCCTCCTCTCTTCTCACTACTACCTCTAATAGCATTCCAATCACCCCCAATACACCATTTATCACCCCAAACTCCCTTATCCCTCTCCAATTTCCTCCATTGCAGCTCTCTTGTTTGACTGTTTGTACTCCCATATACAAAGATCATCCATTCCGGGTTCCCCATCAGCTTAGTCTTGAACTTCACTTGAATACAGAAGCTATGCTTAACTACTTGCATCACCTCCACATCTCTATTCCACATCAACATAAGACCTCCACTTAAACCCAAAGGCTCTACTATAACTCTCCTATAAGCAAATCCCAATTTCTTAGAAACTGTCTCCATGAAAAATTTTGTTTTCCTAGTCTCAGATAAAAACACAAAACTAGGAAGGTGGGCCTTAATGGCTTCCTTTATCTGGGAAACTGTAGAGGGCCCTCCCAGACCTCTACAGTTCCACAAGATTGTCTTCATTTATCCATTTGGGGCCACTCAAGGCTGGCTACCCCCACCTGATCTTCATTGGCATTAGTCACAGCTGTACACACCCTTTTAGCTTGCTCCTCATTACCTGGTTCCATGGTTTGGTCAAAACATTGCCTCTGTCTTTTCCCCTATCCCTGTGCTGGCACAATCTCCATAGGGCTATCTGTTCTCTTAAGTCTTCCCCTTGATTGCCCTTTCCTTTTCCACATTGTAGGAGCTTTGACCCCAATCTGAAGTTTAGAACTTTTCCCAATTGACTCTCCTCTAGATACTGCTTGCTCACCCTCTGTTATTTCAACCACCACTTCCTTCCCATTCTTCTTTGCACTTCCTCTATCCTCCACCACCACATTCCTCCTACTCCCACTATCATTTCACTGAATTGATGATCCTCCCTTTCCTCCCTCCTGTTCACTACCTCAGTCATCTCAATCAAAGCTACATTTAAATGACTCCCCTCTCCCATCACATTCCCCTTTGGATTTCTAACTGTGGGGATGGATCCCCTTGCCTCTGCATATTGCTCTGCCCATTAGAAGTATGAGATGGATTAGATGTTGTTGATGACCCCATATTCCTTCCTATATCCACTGCTTTCATCCACTCCCCAAACTGCCCTTCCATCACATTCCCCTCCTCAATATGCCTCAGCCTAGTCTTGCAATCCCTCTCCAGGTGTCCCACCAACCCGCAGTAAAAACACAAACTAACAAGTTTTTCATACTGAAACATCACATTCAGATGTTGATTCCCTAGTTTAATTTTAGTACAACGAGGTAGAGCCTCAGCAATATCATGTGAAACCAACAGCCTAAGCATACTGCCCTTAATTCCCCCTTCATTCACAATGACCACATTTTTCACCTTCTTAAATAACTTCCTTATTTTCAACCCAACTTCTGTACTTAGCCAATGAAGAGGAAGTTTTTGTACCTGAACCCAGAGAGTAATTTCCTTGAATCCTTCATCTTGTTATCCAGATCTTCTCTCCACTCTTGCAGCACCAGGTACTGATTCTCAAACACCCAATTTACCCCCACCATCACCTTCTCCTTATCTGCCTGGCAACCAAATATAAATTGGAAAAAATTTGGTCCCAATTCTTTAACTTCAAGAGGTTGTGCCGTCTGCCAGACAATACCCATTGTTCGCCGGATCCCAAACTTACTTGCTTTCCTATCCCCAATTATCTTTCCTAACAGACTGCGTTTACATTCTTCAGCACACCGCCTTATATCATCATCTTCCAATTCTACTCCCCGATCCTCTTTCGCTGATAAATTTAGGTTAACCAGTCTTTCCCCCAAATCTTCTGCCATAGAGAACTCGTGCACCACTAAAACACACACACACCTGTATACGCACCCGCTCACACTGAAATCACTAAGAAGGAATTTGAAAATTCACTCTTCCCTAAAAGAATTTACTCTCCGACGAGAGAATCTTTACTCTGCGACGAGAGAATCTAAGTCAAGTTTTTACAGAACTACCTTTAATGCTATAGATTTGACCATAAGATGCTACTTATTTACAATTTTGCCACCTTGCGTTTTACCAGATTATTCAATTTTGACTTCATCGTGACCATTGATATTATGAGAATGGTAGATAGTGAAAGAAATAAGAATGATTGTGGACCAATAGATCCGTCAAACCAATGTTCATGATCAAGTTAAATTTTTTCAACGTTAGTCAAATATATTATGGCAATCTGGTAATTAAGTAGTTACATGGTGGTCAAATATATCCATTTGACCACTTTGTATTGTAGTCATTATACAATAAATCCTAATTAAAAGTGGGCCCCACTCCAACCACCCTCTGCATTTGACTAGGACGCCCTACGCGGTAGAGAAATAGATAAAAATCTATCTTTTGATATTTTACTGCAGCCGGAAAATGCTCAAGAAAAAAGTGATTGAAGGATTTCTTTAGATAATTTTATTATTTCTCACATACTCACACACACAAACACACACAACTCTCACAGACGCACACACACACACACACAGACTGCTGCGGGCACACACACAAACACACAAACACACACACACTGTCCACCGGTGACCTCCGCCTGCTGCCACCCGCCACACACCATCCCCACTGACAGAAGCCCATTTACTCCTCTCTCGCTACCGCCCCTTTCTTCCGCTCCCGCCGCCGCCCCTTTCCTCCACGCTCGCCACTGCCCCGACCATTAACATCGACGACCCTCGCCGGACCACTAGAACAACCACCGACCTCTGTCGAACCCCCGCCGAACTAACAGATGCTCAGTCCGCCGTTCGCCGCGATGAGTTTTCAACCCATCGCCTCTGTCGGCCGGACATCGCCCACTACGTTGACGAAGCCTCCGTCCTTCAGCTCCGTTCGTCAGTGCCCCTGCATCGAGTCGTCGATATCGCCATCTCCATCACCGTCCTTCCCGTCCCCTACCTTCAGATCCGTTTATTTTTCTATTTTTATTTTTTTTTGTGATGAATTCACAGATAGGCTACCGGCGTGATGTGGTGGTGTTCTCCGGCGGCGTATAACGGGTCGTGTAACACCCCGCTTATCAGAGTAATTTTTTTCGCAAATTTTACTTCGAAAATACTTATATCTCTTTCGAAATCTTTTGCGAATAACTCGGGATGCTACTCAACCTTACATCTTGAAAATCCGTTTATCTTTAAACTCTTGTCTAATACCTCTTTTAGACATAAAGAGACAGATTTCCTTTAAACTTGCATTTAACCATATTCATACTTCTCGAAATGGTAAAAACTTCAAATCATAATTTTATTTAAAAATGCAAGTTCAATCATCATTGTGCGTAGCGGAATAACTCAAAGTATACTTTATTTTACATACCAATCAAATACTTATTGAATTTATTTTGAAGAAAATGCCTGACCACCATCACCACCACTCGAGCTCACACCTCCGCCTCGACCCTGTTACCTGAAAAACACAATGGGGGTGAGTACTGATCCTCTTGTACCCTGAAAACACCCATACTAAAGTAAACAGCAATAATAATACAATATCATGATCTTCGGTATATAACTGGACTTAAAACTCTTCCAGTATCTCAACTTCAGCTCACCGATATCTCATCGTATACTTGTGCACAATCTAATGGATATTTCTCAAGGCAACTCAACGGCCTCCATTAGAACTTTAGGATATACTCCGAGACAACTTAATGTCTCCTCATCCCAAGCGTATAAACTCAAACTTTTACATACCTCGGACATGATATCAATATTATACTCAATGTAATACCCAGTCTGGGTCCCCACCTTTCGTCTTTTGAAAATCGTAAGTGTTGTTCTCGAGTAGCAACTCTTCAAGCTACAAAAATATATATATAAACAAATATACTAAGTACTTATGCTCATATACTCAATAAGATGCTCATTTTCTCAATTCTTTCGGTTAACTCATCCAAATCTTATAGAAATCATATTTTTCTCAAATTAACTTTTTCTCAATCTTTTACTCAATCAATCACTTAACTCATCATATATCATATTCCCCTTATCTTACATATTTACTCATACTCCTTTTTCACTTATACATCTTGAAAGTGAAAATAAACTCAAGCATACTCATCTCATCATTTAATGATATTAATATACCATATTTAATACAATTTTTATAAAATTGTATACTCAACATATTAATCAAAACTTTGTCAAATTGCTCATCACTCATATGAGAATACATCATGAAAATCTCATTTTAACAATTTGATCATATCATGAATATTCTTGCATATATACTCATCTTCACATATATGCCTTCTCATATTCATAACTTATTCATTTCTCATCTTTAAATTATGAAACTTAACAGTCATAATCTAAACTTATAATTAGACATATCATCAAAATTTCATAATTTAATCATGCATATTCATCAAGTTATGAGAATTTAAATTCAATAATGAACATAAACTTCATCTTACATGTTCATCTTCAAAAATTCATAACTCAAGTTATACTTTGCCAAATCACTTAATTCTTGATCTCATGTACTCCTCTTTTACATAAGAATCATTCATTTAAATCATACTTTTCCAGCATATTCATATCTTTATGAAAATCTCATGCAATTCAACATCTTATCACATCAAGTACATATATATCATATAATTGATCTTTAACAACTTTAACTCTTTGTATCAATTATAAACTTCAACTTCTAAATCATGATATACATACTCATAAACATGCAAACTTATCATCAAAGCATGGACTTAAGTATGAAACTTTAAGATAAGTAAATTACCTCCTTCTTGGTAAAGTGAAAACTTGATCTTAACTTCAATTCTTCACTTCTCCAAAGATTTCTATCACTTATCTCTCTCTCACTCTTATATAACTTTTGGAACTTTATTTTGGTGTGAAAAACTCTGAATTTTAGGCCTCTATTTATAGACAAAATTGTGAGAAACATCCAAATAGAGTGAATTTTTATTCATAATAAACAAATGTAACTTATATCTTTAAATACTCATAAAATATTTTATGATCAACTTATTCAACTCTCCAAACATATTATATACTTAGAAATTTCCTTTGGATAATTTGGACAAACATCCAAATAGAGTGAATTTTTGTTCATAATAAACAATACAAATTTGTAAAAATAAATATAGATAATAAATAGTATTCTTAACATGTAAACTTCTCCAACTCATAGTCAATGCTTAGAAAGGTCCCTCTTCTGATCCTAATCTGATCTCAATGATTAAATTCGAGATTTAGTGAAAATTCTCCAATTTACGGAACCAAATTCTGACTTAAAACGAACAGTTACCGTAAAATCGAAAATTCTTACAGTTTTCGAATTTCCTTCTTTTCTTTTGGCATTTTTCATTTTTATGCTGAAAAATTTTTCTTATCTTGTAGTCTACTAAGAATATAGAGAGAAAATAATTTAATGTATTTCTCGGAACTGAAATCGGACATAAATTCCAACTACAATCGAAAACTGAAAAAAAACGAAATTTTAAAAATTTCATATTTCTCTCTAATAATTTAAATAGACTAAAATGTCTAAATAAATTTTCTCACTTCTTTGAACATTTATAACTTAAATGTTCATGGATACTTAACCGAACTCGAGACCTAACTTATCTCGACTCATTATTCTTTTTCTTTCTCATTCAAACTAGAAATGGCCAATTTTACATCCATTTAGCTAAATAAAATGAAATGTTACTTGAACTTGAACTTTTAACTGAATAACTTAATAACTGAGCTCGAAACTAGGAACGAGCATTATTAATAAAAGTAATTAGTTCAAACTTAGAACTAAAATAATTACTTTTATTAATTACTAAATGGGATATTACAGGTCGCCGGCGAGGAGTATGCGGCAGGTGGTTGCTGGTGGTGAGCCATGTGATCCTGAAGGAGTGTTTACGACTTGAGGCTCATATTTGAGAATTAGATATATAAAAGGGGCTCAATTGCAATTTTAAAAAGTTTTAATAAATCTCAATATAATATATGGGTCAAATGCATAATTTATACAAATATGTTAAATATACAATGATGCTAAAGAAATTGGATAATATAGTGTGATAAATGAAAATATAATTGAGATATTAAAGGTAAAATAATTTACTCAAACCAAATTGTTAAATCTTGTGCCGAACAATTTAATTCGCCTTTGGTAGATATTGTGCAATCAGGCAATCATTAAGGTGCAATGTGTGTAACGGTATTGTGCAATCGTGGTGCATAATAATAATAATAATAATAATAATAATAATAATAATAATAATAATAATAATAATAATAATAATAATAGTAATATAATTCGATCGTTCGGGTATTTCGGTTATCTAAATAAAATCAAATATAACGTCGAAATCTAAGAGACATACTTGATTTTTGTAAATGTTAAAACATATAATCAAAATGAAATATAAAATTTATAACTGAAATTTTTAGTTTGGACATAATCGGTTTAGTTCATCGGTTAATATAAATAACTAAAATAACCAACAGAAATTATATTATTTATTATAAAAAGCATGATTAGTATTTAATACCTATTTATTTTATATTTTATAGTATTTTTTGATTAAAAAAATTAATATGTATGTAAATTAAATATAATGTGCCATCTAATAGTTATTAAGGTGCAACTCGTCCAACAAGATGGTGCACATTGTCAGTCTGTATTGTGCATATTGAACCAATTGAACTTTTGTTTTGTCCTAGGGCAAATTGAACATGAACGTAATTTATTGGTTTATTCCGTTTGGTGAACCGAATCATTCCTAAATAATTGAAATAAGTTGTTATTTATATAAAATTTTATTAAATATGTTAATAATTTTATTTATTATATTTATATTATATTTGGTTGAAAAAATTTGAATTCGATCAATTTCGATCTATATTGTGCAATCTAATAGTCGTGATAGAGTGCAAAATGCTCTTCTATAAAGTGCAACATGTTATTTTATAATGTGCAACACGTTTAAGTATACACTGAACTACAGTAATTTTGGTAAAATACAACAATTTAATTTATAAAGTGCAACGTGATGTTTTATAAAGTGCATTGTACTGATATATAAAGTGCATTATATTATATGAACAATTATAAATTATGTGTTTTTGAAAACTAAATTTAGTATATATAATTGTGCATCGAAATAACCTAAATAATTGAAATAATTTACTATTTATTATTATAAAATTATATTTATATTTTAAAAATTTTTATATACTAAAATTTTACATATTAATAGACATTATAAAAAATGGTGCTATAAATTGCACAATTGCCCATATTAAATGAAAAAACACTCAAAGTTGGTAAAATTACAAATGTGCCCTTCAATATTATCTAACTTCAACAAAAAAAGAGAGACCAAACGCCCTAATTCCCAAATCACGCCCAATTCGCAGCAGATCCCGTCGGCTCGTACGGTGCCATCTCCGGCAACCTTAACCATCAGCTCGGCTCTGGAGTCCATATCGGCAAGTACCGACGGTTTACAGTCTATCGCCGCCACGTGGACGGCGTGTTGGAATCCTGTCCGGAACAAACATCCCCAAAGCCAACCATCATCACCAGCTCAATCGCGACCACCCAGACTCGGCTCCGACAGTCCATCTCAACAAGTACCGTCGCTCCTGTTGAACGCAGTCGCGTGGATCCACCATCGTCCTACCTGGAATAAACCTCCCCAACGCCGGCCATTAGGACCTCTCCAGCGACACAGGTGTGACATCTACCAACCTCCTGGTGCAGGCGCCGCCGTGTTTCTAGAAGGTCTTCCGGTTGGTGTCGCTGGAGTAGAAGGCCTTCTCGTCGGATTTGAGCGGCGGGGGTTGGTGGATGAAGAAGTGCGGAGACGATACTGACATTCTCTGGCGTCGGCAATCGGCAGCGGCGGCCGGCATGGTGGGCGCGGCGGTGCTGCGTGGTGTGGCCGCCGGCGAAAGCTATTCCAGCCATGTGTGTGTGTGTGTGTGCAGAGTGTGTGTGCGTGTGTTAGGTGTGTGTGTGCGTGTGTTTTGAATGTGTTATGTGTGTGTGGGGGTGATGTGGCATGGTGATTTGTTGTTGATGTGTAATTGTAATGACCAAAATACCCTTAATGAAGGTTTAATTTTGACCTTTTTTAGCCATTAGATCATCCGATCTAATAGCTACGATTTATTCTCATTTCTTTCATTGAACACCATTCTCATATGAACCCAACTTTATATATACGTATATAAATTCTCTCATCTCTTGAACCTATTCATCCCAGATCCAAAACCGAAATGTGACTCATGTATTTATCGCCATCAGGTTCGTAAAACGAAGAAAATTTTTTGTTGTGAATTTTTTATCAAAATCCTAGAGAAAAAGAGGAATCAGACTTTGCAGAAACAGTGGAGAACCTTCGCTCCGCATGCTCCCACCTGTCTTCTTCCCACTATAGTCAAGACTTTTCACTTCACCATACTTCACTTCGCTCTCCAATATATATAT
>BKCP01004716.1:424678-440399 GCA_008636005.1 Striga asiatica | reverse complement strand
ATTTGAAAGCATGACGATGCATAGAATTAATTTTATCATATATCATGTGTTAGATGTTATTGGTTTGGTCGTGGAGCCTGATTCCATTCCATTAAGGTCCCGGAACCTGATCTATGCCCGTATCCAAAAGGCGAGATTGAGCTGCTCCCTGGGTGTGATTCCAACACATTCTATTTAAATAAATAATATATATTTTTCATATTTTTTATTTTTTTTCTTGCAATAATGAGATGTTAAATATAAATAATTATATTTAAACAAAATTTTAAAAAATATTCTAAGTAACAAGCATGTCTGTGCATCGCACGGGATGCGCAGTAGTACATATATACGCTCCAATTAATTCCAATATATAATAAATCTTGTGAAAAAAGAAATGCCTTTCTACTGAGCTGCTAACCCATTTGACGTGAATAAGTTCGAAGTTAAGAAAGAAATCATTGATTTAGTGGCTTTGGAAGTCAAGGAATTTATGGATCTTTCAAAACTCTTTAATCCCAGAGCACATATTGATCAAGATGGCTCAATCAGATTGGCTGGAATTCTCCCATGTTGCTTAGTCTTTTCTGTTGTCGTTATGTTCTGTTTTTTTTCTTTTAGGTTTGAGTTGTTGAGTTCCTTGTTAGGCTTTATACCAGTGGTAGAGTGCACTTTTTTATGTACTTTTGTGTCTGTTTGAGTTGTTATTTAGGCTTCTAGTTGTTTACTTGTTGAGGTTCTAGACCGCTTCATGCGAGTCTCTCAGTTTTTCTTTTTAGTTGATGCTATCCCCTTGTATTCGAACATTTTTCGCTTTGAGTTTTATAATAGTTACCTCTGTCGTTTTGGAAAAAAAAAAATCCAAAAATCGAATTAAATAGATGTACTTGTCTATTTAATTTTCTTAAAATTTTACAAATCAAAAATCGAAATTTAAGAAGATGTCCCCGTCTTCTTAATTCTTATTTTTTGCTCTTGCTTTATTAAATTATTCCTAAGTGCTTAAATTTTTTTGAATTGTCGAAGTGTACTATTTGTTCATTTTGTTTTATAAGTGCCTAATTTGAAAAAAAATAAAATAAAATAGAAACCAATTCATAATTACTACTAGAAATCCATTATCTTTAAAAAGAAAAAATAAAATAAAATAGAAACCAATTCATAATTACTACTGAAAATCCATTATCTACTTTAAGAAGCTAATTTTTATCGGTCTAATTACTAATATTTTTACAAATATTATAAGCTAACCATACAAAAAAGTATAATAATAATTTTGAAATGGTGTATAATCAAATTTTTTTATATTATCTTATACAAAATAATTTTACATTGTTTGACCCCGAATCTTTAATTTATAATTATTAAGTATTGTTTATCTTCCTCTTTAATTTATAATTATTTTTTTTGCTTCCTCTTTTTAAATAGGATCAATAGTAGTTTCCACTTCGATCATTGAGTGACTCAAACTCGAGGTCTATTTATAATATTGTTAATTTAATATTGTTTCCGTGCATCGCACGGAGTATACACTAGTTTTATCTAAAAAGTAAAAAAAAAAAAAATCTCTCGCCGTCCAGCCGACAAAACCGGCTGTGCACGGTACCGACCGCAATCGCCGGTTGGACGCACCGTGCACGGCCGCAATCGCCGGTAGGACGAACCGTGCACCGTCAAATTTCGCCGGTCGGACGAACCGTGCACGGCCGTCTTCACCGGCCGTCAAATTATAATGGTTGACAATAATATAACAAATAAATATTAATAATTTTTATTTATAATTAGTTTTTCTATAATTTATGTTATAAATTAAATTATAATTTTTATAACTTATATAATAAAAAAATGAATAAAAAAAATAAAAATCCCTCCGTCTGGGCGGCAAAAACGGACGGGCACGGTGCGTCCTACCGGTGAAGACGGCCGTGCACGGTTTGTCCTACCGACGAAACCAGACGGTGCAGGGTCCGTCCTACTGGCGATTGCGGCCGTGCACAGTGCGTNTTACGTTTTAGAGAAAATGTCAGGGGTAAAGCTGTCCAAAGGGGGGCAGTACGTAGTAATAGGAGGGCGGTTTCATATTAAAAATAATAAATAAAGTAGAAACTATATGGAAGTTGGTGTGCACAGAAAAAATTGAATAATTGAAACGAAACTTGAATCTATATGGTTCACCACTAACTCTTTCAAATTACCATATGAGTCACTAGTTCAGAAAGAAATCAAAATATTTATATAAATTAATTTATATCTATATATAAAGAGAATAAACTTTTACTAAAAATAATAGCAAAAAAATATGGGAGCATTTAATGTGTATTGTATTTGAAATTTTTTTAAATATGTGCATTAATTGATTTTATATACACATTTTCAAATCAGATATGATTAAAAAGATTCTTTACTTGAATAATTTTATTAGTATCTGCAATAATTTTATTGATATCCATTATAATAAACTATAATTTTATTTTTTCGTGATTCATGTTGATAATATTGTGGTCAACATAAACATGAAAATAAATTTAAAGTCTTAACCTTATTATTAAATTTTTTTTTCACAAATGTTGACTTTCATCCTAAAGTATTTATAAATAATCGTAACATGTTAAATAATTTTCTACTTTTAACTGATTAGGCGAAATCAAGTTGGTGAATTTATATTTTTCGATAATATTTTTAACCTTTTGTTTAATTATATAAAAAAAAATAATTTTGTCAAATTAATAATTTACTATTTAAGAGATAATGATCACATCATTAAATAATTTACTAATGGTTGGATAATAAAATTAAAATATATTAACTACTCTTTACAATTTCAACATGCGATTTATTTGTATATTATTGTCAACCATTATAATTTTACTATTTTTATTGTTTACTTGTTTCCATAATGAATTTAATGTAAAATATATATTTATATTGCATAGTATGTTAAATAAACTATTAAAGCCTTAGGATGAAAATTAGAAAAATCTCTTGTATTTGACAATTTGCTAAATAAATTTTTGTAATTATTATGAGAAAAGTAAATTCTAAAAAACATGTGTGTGTATTTTGTAAACATTTATACACACAATTTTATTTTAACTTTTATTACATAAACTAAGAAGAATAAGACTACTACTATAACCAATATAAATAATAATAATGACATTATAAGACAACAAATATTATAATAAAAAATAATAGAATATTATATGGTGAACAAGAATATGTATAATTTTTATTTTCTTATATCAATGAATAAATATATATTGTAAAATTAAATTTATATTAGTAATATATATTAATTAACATGTCAACGAGACTAAAATAAAAATCACTAATTGAAAGAAGTGGAAAACTGATGATCCAACCTATTGTATTTTGTCTAAATGTACCGGCCCTATATAAAAATTCAAAAATTCTATGGCGCCCATACGAGTACCATAAGTCATGCCATAACATGATGTGTCGATGTGACATTTTTAATTTTAACTATCAATTCCATGTCATATATTAGGTGGCTTTTTAAAAAGTTTCCCACACCAAAAATTACTTACGATTGTTCCCAAAATCAATTACAAAATTCCATTCATAATAGGATTGTTCCCAAAATCAATCCAAATGTTAGGGGCGTTTGTTTATGGAATAATTTGTTCAAAATGAGTTATTTTGGTTAATCATAGTTAATTTTGAAAAAGGTTGTATGGTTAGTTGTTAGTGAAATTTTAAAAATATATTAAAATAATATTTAAAATAAAATAATTAAAATTGATTTGATGTAAAAGTATGAGATAAATGATTGAAAATGATTGAAAATGATAAGTAGTTAAAATTATGTGAGTGGATGAATAGTGAATTAAAATTTATGTGATGTGTAAGAATGATTGATTTGTATAATTTAATTATATGAATAATATTAAAAATAGTGGGGTTGGATTAAAATTGAATTAAATTTTGAGTAGGAATTGAATGAGAATGAAATCTATTACTATATAATACGGAGAAGAAAAATTATTTGAACAATTCGAAAATAATCATTTCGTTTTCCCGCTTCAATATAGTGTTTTCCCGCTTCTTCAATTCGTAAAATTTTTTTTTGAATTTTTTCAGCCCATGTAATTAGGTAACCAATCAAATCGAATCTTTTAGCATTCAATTTGGTAAGGTGTTCCGATTTTAGCATTCAAATCCGATTTCACTTCTTTTTTTTATGCCAATCAATCCGATTTTTTTGGTTGTTTCAAAATTTGTTTAGATTTATATTTTTATTTTATTAATATATTTGAAAGAGAATCAATAAATGTTTATCATAACTTTTATTTTAAAAATAAATTTGAATAAGCATACCTTTTACTTTATATGAAATTCAAAATTATATATTTTAATATATTAATAAACGTTTATTATTTATTTTTTCCTTATGTGATATAATAGAATTTCGGTATTAAATTTGTAAATTCAAACATTTAAAAGAAAAAATTCCAAACAATTTTTTTGGATAAATTTCATTTTATCTTGGTTTTCATTATCACATTTCTAACAAACTAATTAGTATTATATTTTTTTATCTACATTATCTAACCGATTTTTTATTATACAATTAATATAATATCTTAACAAATTAATCATTTGTCTAACCGGATTTATCTCTCTAACAAACTTGTCAATTTTTTTAAAATTAAAATGGTATGATTATTCTTATGGAGATACTTATCAATATATTAAATATTTAGAAACTTTTTTAAAAAAATGAGTTATCCCTCCTTTTACTTTATTTGAAATTCTGACTTATATTTTTAAATATATTATTATTTATTTTTTTACATGTAAATATTTATTATTTATTATCTAAGTGATAAATATTATTGATTTATCTCTTTAATAAATATTTATTATTTATTTTTTTCCTTACGTGATATAATGTAAATTTGGTTACTAGATTTTTAAATTCAAACATTTAGGAAAAAACCACGAACAAATTTTTTGGTTACATTTCATTTTATTTTAACTTTCATATAATCACAATCCTAACAAACTAATTAGTATAATATTTTTTTACCATTTTTATATAATTAGATTTCTTAAAATATAATTAATATAACATTTTAACTATTTAATCATTTGTATAACTTGATTTAACTCATTAACAAACTTGCCAAATTTTTTTTGAAATTAAAAAAAATTTGAAAGATTTTTATTTGTAAAATAATAAAAAATAGCTTTACTTTAAAGTCTGGATTATTTCCATTATTTTTTGTACGTTAACAATCATATATTTTGGATTATTGATTTAAAAAAACAAATCAAAACCGTAAGGTTTAATAATATTTCTTAAATAAAAAATATTGTATAAAGGAAAGTATTTAATATTATATATTTTTCATTGATTGTATTTATTTTATTTTTATAATGGACGAGATGTGAAAAATATAAATAATTATATTTAAAATAAAGTCTAAAAAATGTTTAAAATATGAACTCTTCCGTGCATAGCACGGGATGTACACTAGTAATTTGTAAAGAAGCATGCCCTTTGTTTTCCCAAATCCACCTGCAATTCACGACCTAGCCCACCATTTCCCCAAATCCATTGCATCTTCACGACCATCCACCGACTCCTATTCCTCCCTGAAAACGGCCGTCCAGACCCGAAATTATTCCTCCTTGAAGACGTCCGTCCAGACCCGAAATTATTCCTCCCCGAAACCACTATCGAACGATGTCTCCGCCGGTCCGGGTCATGCTCAACAGTTGAAAATATTTGTGTCAATATCATGTTTGAGGCGGTGGAGAAGAAAGAGGGCCTGACCTTGTCAGTTCACCGGCCCACAAACATATTCGGTTTCTCGCCTTATAGCTTGATGAATTTAGTCTGGCCCCTTTGTGTTTACGCGGCAATTTGCAAGCATGAGGGTAAGGTTATGAGGTTCTCTGGCTATAAGGCCGCCTGAGACGGGTATTCGAATTGCTCCGATGCAGATTTGATTGCCGAGCACCAGATTTGGGCAACAGTCGATGCCTATGCGAATAACGAGGCGTTTAACGTGAGCAATGGGGATGTGTTCAAGTGTATGGATTCGAGCACTTGTGGAAAATTCTGACCGAGCAGTTTGGGGCCGAGTGTTCAGTATATGGATTCGAGAACAATCCTATTATATGAAGGAGTTTAATTGATTTTTGGTCTAGAAAACCTTTAAAAAACTACCTTATAATGATAATTTAAATTAAAAATACACACCTCATATTGTGGTATGGCTTATTATATCCATATGCGCACCATAGAATTTGTGTACAAAAATGATTATTTAATATATGTGTCCTGACTATAAAAATGGGTTATATTTTGTTGTAAAATATGGACTAACAAAAGTCCTTTTTGTACACATTTGATTTTGAATTTTCTACTTGTGTAAAAATGTCAATATAGGTGTACATATTTCACCTATAAATATTGCTCAATTTATTTTTTTGATCGTTTATTGCTCAATTTATTGAGCATTATGAGATGTAGAAAAGAAGAAAAGAAAAGAGAGAAAGTAATAAAGGAAGAAAAAATTTAGTAAAAATTATATCCGGTTTCTATATTTGTGTTCTTTATTTTTCTAGTATTCATAACACGTTATCAGCACGAGCGCTCTACCCGGTCAGAAAGGTAGTAATATATTAATTATATATGTATATATAAAATTAGTATATTTTACTAATATACATATTACCATTATTATTGGCAAGTAAGGCTATGCCATAGTCAATAATATGTGGTAAGATGATATTATTAAATTATTTATGAATTACTACTGATTATGAACATAATATTATTAATTGTACTTCACACCCACAAAATGGTTTACCCAGTAATGTGGCGTGGAAGTTATAACTGCTTATTCGTGTACCCAATGAAAGATTTATCGAGTAGTGTGGGGTGACATTTTTATTTGTTATATTAGCTAAAACGTTTACTAAGTAACCCGAAAAAATAATTATATGTTGATATGCATGATTAATTAAATTTTTCATGAATGATATAATTAACAAATATTATATCAATAATGTGTTTTTGTAAATAAATATAAAAAAAATATAATAATAATAAAAAATCTAACGGCTATATAACGGCTCTTTTTGCAACGGCTATTTATCAATCTATATATATCACACTTCATTTCATATATTTAACACTCATCCCAAAATACTACAATATATTCTCCTCAAGAAAAAAAAAAAATGTTTAATCTATTATTTGTAATTACCATTATATTGTTTATTATATACGCTTTGGGAATTTTCACAATAATGTATCATACTTCTGAATTTATATTTTATGTATTAGGTTTTTGTATAATGTGTTTATTATTTGCTCTTATGTACGTTTTGGAGAATTAATGATTGTATATGTAATTTTTTTTTTTCGAATCTAAGCATTGATGTTTTATTTTATAGTTATCATGGCAAATCTGGTCAAACTCGAATTTGAAGCTCTTGATATATCTGAAAAAATTATATTTCATGGACATTATAATGAAACATGAATATAAAATTTCAATTATTCATCAAGCTTCATATAGATTTTATCGGATACAAAAGGCATACAGTATCAAAATTAGCATTTTACAATTTCATAATATATCATTTAAATAGAACTTCGATTTAAGACCAATATTAATATGGTTTATTATAATACATTAAATATATTATAGTTATGAAATGCTTGAATTTTGTTATTGTAAAGATAATTTGATACATGAGCATGTGCATATTTATGGATTGGATATCGGAATATTGGGTACATGAACATGCGAATATTTATTGACCCTTGTGATACGAAAATAAGTATGTGTGGCTACATAGACGGCCAGTGCGGCTCTGCCGCCAGCACGTAATATTTAATGGTAGCCGTTGGGTCAATTGTTGAAATATGAAAAATCATGTAAAATGGCCGAGCAGTGTATCCACAAAAAATAAGATTTGAACAACTAAGTGAACCGGTCAGTGTATTGAATAATGATGACCGGTGATGGCCAGATGATAAGTATACTAATGATAACCGGTGATATGGAATGCCAGATGATAAAGCCATGTACAAGAAATATACATATAAAATGATATGAATGGCTATATATACATGGGCAGACTAGTGCGGCTCTGCCGCCGGCGACGGATAATACAAATTAAGTGATAGCCGATGAATGGAATTAATGATACTTTGTATCTGGCCATATGAAAAACTTATTAAAGTCCTGACATTATATGGACTAATCTGATCTTGGAAAATAATTGATAAATTTTCCAAATTTGTGGAAATACAAATATTGATGAGATCCTACCAGTAGTTACCACATGATTAATGTGATGTCGAAAGTTACGACATAATGATTAAATTATATATGATATATTGGTACTGAAAGCTATCACGTTATGATTAAACAAGGTGATAAATGGTACCAGAAGCTACCATAGAATAATTGAACAAAATGAGAAAATAGTTTTAAAAGTTACCAGTTATGGGTGACCATACAAAATGATTTCTCAGTATATTATATGAGTCTAAGGGACTATGCCAAATGACAAAATCACATTGAGATTTGAGATGATATAGATATTACAATGAAGTGCTCCAGAAGAAGCACATGTGACAATAATTGTAGTCATGACGTACTACATACTTATTTTGAGGAAATGCAAAATTGATATTATTATTACTGAGAAACAAGTACAGAATGTTCAGATGATGGACATATGGAGAAGAGGCAATAAATACTCGATGAATACAAAATACGCATGTTTGTCCCATTTTTGTTACGTTTTTCTTGTCTATTTTCTCGTTCTTTTTCCCCATTTTGAGTCATTTATGTGGTTTTAGTGTCGTTTTGTCGCTTATTTCGTGTTTCGCGTCATTGTGAGTATTTTTGTGTTTTTCGTGTGTTTTTCCGGTTTCCTTCGTTTTTCTTTCAATTTTGGTGTGCAGATGGGAAGCTTTGGGAGGACAAGTTTTCAGGAAAATATGTGCTGGAATTACATAGTTAGTTAGAGGGGTTCGTTAGCTACGCGTAAGAAAAAACGGAACTCGATTTCGAGTTCGAACGAGTCCGGACGGGCCCGATATGTGAAGTCGCGCACGGAAGCCGTCATCTTCAAGTCAAAATCTTTGGGAGTACAGGTTTACAAGAATAAGTTGGATTTAAAAGCACCATTGTGTAGAGGGGTTCGTTAGCTACGCATAGGAAAAAACGGAACTCAATTCCGAGTTCAAACGAGCCCGAACGAGCCTGCCGCGCCGCGGAGCACCCATCCACCGCGCCGCGAAGCCCTGCCGCGCCGCGGAGCACCCTTCCACCGCGTCGTGTCGCGCCTTCCTCACGCCGTGGCCAACTTTTCTTATAAATATGTGTACGGGAACTCGTTTTATTCATTCTCCCCCTCCTGGGGACGAACCCTAGGCCCGTAAAAACACCACAGAACTCATTTCTTCTCTTCTCCTTTCCTTCCTCATTTTCTTCGTTCTTTTCACTTTTCTTTTCCATTTTTCTTCTTCTTCTTCTTAGTTATCAAGGATTAAGCTTTGTACTTTGGGATTCAACACTTGGCTAAAATAAATTGTAAGTTTCTTTTCTCTTTGAATTAATCCATGAATAATGATTGATTTGGGAGAGATGATTATTGGTGTTGAATTTATTTTACATAGCTAATTCTTATTGCTAGGGATAGGGGATGATTGTTCTTGTTTAACGTGTATTTGTCGGGCTCGAGATTGTTCATGCTTATGTGAGTTGATTTAATTCAGAATTGATGAATTCTTGCTTGATGATTTGATATAACCTAAGAGTGACACTTAGGTTCATTTGTTGATATAATCGAAGAGTGACACTTCGATTTTGCGTTTGAATATTGATTTGTGGAGTTAGGGTTTATTGATCCTACATGATTAGTTGATTAAACACCTTCTAATTAAATTAGCGACTTTTAGAACCGAAAGGGGAGAAGTCGTAGACCTAGGCTCGCATGAGATAGATGATTTCGTAATTGAATAATCTATGGGTTGAGATTGAAATACGTGTTTGTCAAGGACCCGTCCCTTATTACGAAAAGTTATTGGGATTGGATAATTGACATGTATTGTATGCTCGAGCTTGTTCGTCTAAGTTCAATCCCTTGTTACGAAGAGTTATTGGGAGCGAACCGCTAGATGTTTAAGCGAGAGTGTCAATCTTGAACCGAACAATCGATTGCCCGGTGTTGCTAAGAACTTGAATAAATTATCCCCGTTTCCCTAGCTTCTCCATCTTTGTTCCGTTTATATTTTTAGGTAAATTATTGTTTTATTTTATTTCTTAGTTAATAATTCATCCTACTGCTCTCTGATTAGAGTGTTTAGGATTTATTTTCGTTTTATGTGTTATCGATACCAAAGCTAAATTCCGAACAGCCTTCCTCGAGAGATCGACCCGGGAAACGAATCCTTGATTCGGTACTCGGTAAAATATAACAATTTGTACACAACAACGCAAATATTACATAATAGAACTCATAAAAGAAGGGTGCGTCTCGAGAGTATAAAACTCCGTAACTCTGCCACCCATAAATGATATTTGAGTTCATAATGAGAGATCTAAAGGATCAAAAGCTCTTTTTCGCTTGACCACTTGTGTTTCCACATAATCTTGAAATGTGATGTATTCTTGAAGCTTTTTGATAAGTTCAGCAGATGTGTCTGCATATTTGAATATTTCTCTCGCTGAAGGAGATATAAAGGTTTGATATACTCCTTCATCTAAAAATCCAAGAAAACTATGAAAGAAGTTATTAAAATTAAACAGACCTATGGGCTTATTATGAAGTTTCAATTCTGCCCAAGAAGCAATGACAAACATTTTCATTAAAGTTCCATAACCGCATGGAAGAATGATAAAAGCATCGCTATTGTTCACCATATCCATCATACAGTCATAAATAAAATGAGTTAGCATCATACTCGTGAAATCTTTGACGACCCTTGTTGAAGCTCTATGAAAAGGTATGATACTTTTCACTTCTATATCAAAACATATTCCAGCCATTAAAAGGTTATCAAAGAAAGTGATGCTAGTCCCTCCATACAGTAAATTGATTTTTTGATTCCCCATATCCCTTACTAGCTGACTTACAATATCAATATTTTGATAAAAACTTACCAGTTTAGAACCACCAAGAACACAAATGGTTTTGATCGGATGAAGAAAATTATTACCTTGCGAAGACTCTGGAACATCCATCTATTTATTGATAAACTGAATTTTTCAAAAGTTTGCGAGATATATGATTATGATGAATGACTCGCTATTTAAAGGAAAGTTTTTGCAAAACGATAAATACTTGTACTGTTTTTCTTCTGACAATTGCGACCGACAGATAAGGCATGGGGTTTTAAATAAATCTTATTTGTCGGCAATTATAAGGATTTGTGTAAAATTACAGTACAACCTACTAAACTGTATTAGTATGATTTTTCGTACTACCAAGACCAATTTTACAAACTTGATCTTTTGAAATAATATTTTTTAGACTGTAACGTTCTTCTTCACTTTTGAACTGAGTCCATAAAGACATAAGCTCACGATGCACATACCCACTAGGATGTGTCTCAAGAATCTGTTGAATCGTTTGATCCATAGATTTCTTACTCAATCCATCCTTTATAAATGCTATTTTATCTTCTCGATTTTTGGACACGAACCCCACAAATTTACATCGTGTGTCACAAGTCCATCGAGCGCATTTGAAACATCCACCTAATCTTTTTGCTCTTCGTTTCTTTGCAAAAGTACTTTTACCCATACCTGGCATATATTTATATGAATAAGGAAACTCTCCAGACAATCGAACTTGTGCTTCGATCAACCATCGAACATCATTTGGAATACTATTATTCATAAGCACCCTCAATCTTTCTAATCGAGATCGATAAATCTTTTTTATGATATTTTTCAGAAGAAAAGAATATTATTTACGGATATTTGAGAGTGCTAGATGCATTTGAAAATTCAGACCTTTGTTAAGGATAATTGAATGAATTACCTGATAATTTATAGAAAAACATAATGCGTAAGAGATACGACTCTGGACTTAAACAGTGTTCAAAAGTATGTGTGTCATATGGCATGATACAATTATGGATTTAAACAGTGGCTAAAAGATATTGTGCCAGAGCCTACACTTAAAGTGTATTTATTGCCGCCGAAAGATGATGTGATATGTTTGTGATAAATGTGCCACAATGAATTATTGTGATGATTACTGATATAAATGATGATGGTTGCATGATTAACTGATTTTGTGATATAAGTTGTTTTGTTCTCGATTGGTGAAAAATATTACTAGCTAAATATTTGTGAATCGATATTTAATCAATCTGAGTATGAAAGGGGTACGATATATATGGGCCCACTACCCCTCCATGTGTGCTACTAGATATTATGGATCCACTAGTTAGCCACATGTGTGTGATTCGTAACCTGAAGTTACAAGATGATTTGATCAAATAATGGATATATGACACGTAACCTGTGTTGGAGTATACTGTAAAGCAAACTTTTACGTGAGCTTTTGGATTGTATTATTCGATTTCCCATTTGACTGAAATAAATGTTTTTCACATTGTTGCATTCTTTATGATTGCTTGTATACTAAATGTCCAATTATCTTATATTGTAGACAATGTGGTGTGTTAGTAGTCACACAGAAGATTGCATTGTCGGTTCCTTATAAGATATAAATGGTATTCACAACTGAGATAGTTATGGACATGACTATCGGTGTAGGTTGTAGTATAAACTGGATGTAGCTTGTCTTGGCTATTGGTTTATACTAGTGCGCTGCGTCGCATTGAAAGGATCACAGTTGAGACGTGTTCTTCTGTTCTGACTATCATGAAGAACCTAGGTCTCGGTGACTCTACTAATTCTTAACCCTAACTGTGGTAATTAGATATATGGGATATTTGTTTGTTACTTTGACTTACCATGGGTGAGGACCAAGTATTGGTTCAATAGCTCCGTATCTTGGGTAACAACACTATCTGCATGATATCTATTTATTGGCATTAGGGCACCGTGTCCTGGACATCCAGGTTGGTGACGTCCCCTTAAGGAACTCATAAGGATTATCGTATAAACCCTGCAGGTGGATTTAATCCGTACGATAATAAGGTTGAGTGGTACTACTTAAGGATTAAAAGATATTAATTAATTAAAGCAGTCAGAAGCTTTAATAATTAATGGACGTGCGATATCTTAAACACGGGGAATTATATCGAGTCTAATAGAAGCCCTGATTCATTTCGGGATAGGACGGGAGTACAATATTAATTCTCTAGTGGAATGAATTAATATTTACGGGCCAAATTGTGTTCTGGGCTGAACATAAGAATTTGGGCCTGTAGGGAGCCCAAACCCTATACCTTCTAAGAGATCCCTAGGCTGGCCCAAGGACCTCTATAAAAGGAGGGATTGCACGTCTTCAACCCTAACACACATCACAAAACGTGACATTCTTCAGCCACCATCGTGGAGAAGTGACGTGAAGGGTTCAGATAAGACGAGATACAATCCGCTCTTTTCAACCGTTTGGTAGATCGTCGTCCATCCGGCGTCCAAACGTGGTCGGGACACAGACTAGAAGATCGCTCAGATCGAATCAAAGCCTCGAAGAAAGGTAAACTTTCTGTTCGTCCTTTAGGAGCATGCTTAGGTTTAATCGAAATCATGTATGTACATGTTTTGGCATCCGATATCGATCCTTGGAAAGGACCGCCTCGTCGGCGTGTTCCAGCAATTGGTATCAGAGCCTCGGTTTCGTAGATTATTGGCTCTGCCTGGAACATGTAGTTGATTTCGTTTATTCATTTATTCGTTTTCAGTCATGTTCATGGTGTGGATGATGTTTTATCTCGTTTATGCTTCTGGATGGTGTCTATCGCAGCCCTTGTGTATTGTTGTAATCGTTTTTCCCACCAGATAATAAGTGTGGGTAGTATAGGCGATTTTGTAGACTGTAGTAGGGCTGTTCTTGTTCGATTTTTGCTGTACTTTTGTGTTCAAAGTCGAACGTGATGAAGATGATCATCCTGGAGGCGGCAGCTAGGGTTTCAGCATTCACCGGGGCCGGTTTCGTCGGTAAAAACCATTTTGGCCATAACTTTTGCTACAGGTGTCCGATTTCAGCCCATAATACCAATTCGGAAACGGGAGAACGAGATCTACAAGAGTTACGGCTATGCCGTAACAGCCTGTGGCGGGGTCAAATTCAATCGTCGAGATGAAGTTTTTGGCTCTTTTCCGTCGGTGGGTGCCGATACCGCGTGAATGGCCCGATTTGCGCGAGATGCCGATTCGAGTGTTCATCCACGACCTTGCTGAATCATGTAATAGCTTTGATAGGCTGTTAGTGGTTGGTTTTAAGGGGCTGCGATAGATGTGTTTTAATTTTCGCATTTTATCGCTTTGTGGATGCCGATTTAATTTTTGCTAGAGCATGTTTATTTGTTTATGTGAAATGATATGATGGTGGAATAATACGCTGGAAGAGTTGGTATTGTGCAAATTGAAATTCCCCAAATAAGTGATGAAAGGGGTGTATTTACTATTGATGAAATCAATTGATAATGAGATATCTCAATATACTACGGAGAATAATAAAAATGAATAAGTGTCAACACAAACAAATGAATAGCGCTATATAAATGATATTGACGAAAATGAAATCAGCTGAAATGTGAATATTGTGAACTATTGGCAGTAAGACCATTGAAATTAATTGATGATGAGAATGTGTTAACTAAAAGTTGCACAAAGTATGATATGGCATACCATCAGTATCTGAAAATCTGAACGAATTTATATGATACTCATGCAAATTATGGAAAGATTATTATGGTAAATATATAGAATACGCGTTGTACTCTTTTTCCCTTTGTGAGGTTTTGTCCCATTGGGTTTTCCTAGCAAGGTTTTTAATGAGGCAACATGGATGGCGTATGTTGGGATCTGTGAGGATCTCGTTATGTACAAATCACAAATTCAATAGCAAACGTAAACCTATGCGCAGCGGATCTAAAGGTTTGATGTAGAGAACTTACGGCTTAAAATTTATGTAGATCTGGTTGACCACGAACGGTTGACCGCAATTGATTGACCGCAACACGCGTCTTGGGTTGCACGAACAAGATCAGATCAAAACTAGATCAAACGGATGCAAACAGATCAAAACGAAATTTTGCTGCCAGACACCTTCCGGCGGCGTGTGAGGGCGCGTGCGGCGTCGGATTCCGGCGACGTCGGTGGCGATGGAAAGCTCTCGTTGAGACGGTCGTCTGGGTATACTGTACGTCTCAATCGGACTTTCGGTTAGTTCTGTAGGTCAAAATCTATTTCGTCTCGGTTTACCTACATATCTTCTACTGTATTACTCAATTCACCCTTCTTCAACTTGTACCAGTGGAGCAACAAGAAGAAGATAAAAGCTCGAATGAGATCTAGGGAGAGAGAGATGGGCGGCGTTATTCACGTGTGAATAGGATTGGGATTCCCTTCTCATGAGCTTAATGATGTATATATAGAGCTACAGTAGGGACCCTAAGGAGATTAGGAAAAGGGCTCCTTAATTAATTAGACTAACTGTGGGCCAAACCCACTCCTCTAATTAATTAAATAATATTAATGGGCCACCAACATTATATTATTGCACTCCCTTTCCCTAGCCCAAATTACATTTGAGACTC
>BKCP01004716.1:343698-412446 GCA_008636005.1 Striga asiatica | reverse complement strand
AAAGTAAAAGACAACACCAACAACAAAAACAAAACACACGAACACAAGGCTCTTGATATAACATATTTGTGGCTCGGTTAAGTGGTCCTGCAAACCGAGTTGAGAATGAGCTCGGCAGATATTGGACCGATGATGGAAAAGCATAATGGTAAGGAAGGTTCTTTGAGCTCGGCCGCTCGCGTATGGCAGAGGTAGGATTTTGAGCTAAGCAACCTTGAAAAGGATGAGCTGGACAAGGTGGAGCAAGCGTGGATGATCTTAAGTGTGAGATGCAATCTGAATGTCGAGAGCTAGGCGCAGCCGAGCTGGTGTAGAAAAGCTGGTGGAAAGCTCGGCGTTGGTCGAGCTCATCTAGCGATCTGTCACTGACGTGTAGGTCTTGAAGTCTTTCTCTTTGTTGAGATTAGCATTGTCAAGAGGCGGGCGGAAGAAGAACTCTATTGGCAGTGGGAGTCTTCTTAGGTCATGGTTCTTCAACTATAAAAGAGAGAACATGTTTTTTTTACACACAACACATACAACAGATACGAAATATGCATTGTCTTATATATCTGCTACCTTTTCTGAATTCTTCATTGACTTGGGCGTCAGAGTGTTCGCGCCGGGATCAACCCCAACGTGTTTTGCAGGTTACCAGCAATCCAAGAAAGGCGAACCGATTCAGGAGAGGCGGTCCAGCGGTTCGGGGCAATTTGACGTATCAAATTGGCACCGTCTGTGGGGATAAATTCAGTTTCTACAACTTGAGATAAGAGGCTGATTTTTCTCACCAACATTCACCATGACTGATGACAATTTAAAGAAGAATCTGATAAAAGATATGGACGAAGCATGGACGCGAAGGGCGTTTGGAGATGGACCCCCGCCGGGGTGGTCAAAGACGATTGTTACGCCCAATGAAACCTTACCGGCACCTGGTATCACCTCGACACCGGTAAAAGATACTTAAGGGCAGTTAGTAGCCCCAGGAGAAAAGGAAGGTCAGACAGGGATTGAGGGTGAGCTCGGCAGTCCCACTACAGTGGTGGTTAATCAGGTCGTCGGTGATCTGGAAGTGGGGGTGGACCGACGGGTTCATTGGACAATAGGCAAATGGTCGCGACAAGAGTAAACAATCCTCCAGAAAATAACCCCCCTGCGGCAGGAGGGCACCAGATGTTGCATATGACCAGAGCGGAGCTGGATAGGATTATTGTCGAGGCAATCGGACGAGCTCAGGTTGTCGATAGAGGGGCTCCCAATGAACCGATCTGGAAGTCCGTACTACAGCAGCAGTTACTGCCGCCGCGCACCAGGCCCAGCGTCGAGAGAGGGTGACGAAGATGAGGATAAGTCGGCAACCTCTCGGCCTGTCGCAGCGGCGCAGCAGGAAGGATCAACTTTGGAGAGGTTGGCTTCCCAGATGCGAAAGTTACAAGCACAGATGCAAGAGAGAAGGCCCATAGTATCTCGTGGGCATCCTTTTACAGAAGAAGTACTGAGAGGTGACCTGCCGCATAATTTCAGAGAATTGAGCTTATCCTATGACGGATCTGCAGACCCCGCAAGGCACTTGAGGTCGTTTGGCAACATAGTTGTGTTGCACAGGTATAGCGATGCAGTGAGTTGTAGGGCTTTCCTGACGACCTTAAAAGGGTCGGTGCAGGATTGGTTTCATCAGTTGCCTCCTGGATCCATCGACAGCTTCGAAAAATTCAGCTCTCTCTTTTTGTACCAGTTCGCTAGTGCCAAGAAACATGAGAAAACGTATTTGTCGTTGATTAGCATGCAACAAAAGGAGGGTGAATCTTTGCGACAGTACGTGGCGCGTTATACAAAAGAATGTGTGGAAGTCCCTACTACAACAGAGGAAATCAAAGCTGGAGGGCTCACTAGGGGTTTACGGCCAGGGAAGTGTCGAGATTCGTTGGCTAAACGGCCGACTAGGTCGTTTGACGAGCTTTTGGAGAGATGCAGCAAGTATGTTAATATGGAGGAGGCGGAAGCAGACTTTACATAGAATGATAAGGTAAAAGTGAAGCCGGCGGATGAGAGGACCCGTCAAAATGAACGACGAGCTCTCCAGAAGGAGGTCAGAGCGGACGATCGATTTAAGGGGCCTAGGTATGAACACTACAAACCATTTAAAGCTCCCCAGCAGGAAATTCTTGAAGTGATGGAGCAACGAGGAGAGACTAAGTTGTTAGCACCGCCCAAGCCATTGCCTCCACCGCAGAAATTCTCAGCAGGAACGGATAGGTATTGCCGATACCACCGCGATTACGGTCATTCTACCAATTTCTGTCGTGAGCTGAAAGACGAGATTGAGCGGCTTATTAGAGCTGGGCACCTGAAGGAGTTCGTGATAAAGGACAAAGAACGTCGCGACGAACGCCCAGAGGGGCGTGAGCCAGGTGACAAATGCCGGAGAACAGAAGAACAGCCAGATAGACCAGTGAAAAAAGGGGTGATTCATGTGATAGCAGGAGGTCCTACGGATGGTGACTCACACAGGGAGAGGAAAAGAACATATCTAGGAAAGAGCATGGTGGACGAGGTGGCTGAGGTCAAGGTACAAACAAGTTTGGTTACCTTGAACTTCAGCGTGAGCAATGTACAGGGGGTCATGGTTCCCCATAATGACGCTTTGGTTATTACGGCTGAGGTGGCTAGTTACGATGTGCAGAGGGGGTTCTGATAGATATTGGGAGTTCAGCGGATATCATTTTCTGGAAATGTTTGCAGCATATGGAGTGGAGGTAAAAATGGAACCGGTGCACACTGCCCTATACCGTTTTAATGGTAGTGAGGTTCGAACCATGGGGGAGGTGAACCTAACAGTAGCCTTAGGACGAGCTCCCACAAGAAAGGTGAAAATGGTCAAATTTCTGGTCGTCGATGCCAGCTCGGCGTACAATATCATTCTGGGACGCCCGAGCCTGAACGCATTCCAAAGTGCTGTCTCAACGTGGTGTATGAAAATCAAGTTCCCTGTAGGAGACAAATTCGGAGAGGTAGTGGGAGATCAGTTGCAGTCGCGCTGTTGTTACAAAGTAACATTGAAGACTGCTGAGGCGTTGAATAAGAAGAGGAAGCCGGAGGATCCCCTCGAATCCTCGCATCAGGGTAGACGACGGGAGTTGAGCTTAGATTCCCAGGATGAGCTCATGGAGGTGGAGCTGGTCGAAGGGGTCCCCCTAAAAACAGCTTAGGTAGGTTGATATTTGGAAGAAAACATCCAGAGGGCGTTGGTGGCATTGCTGAGGGAGTTTGTGGACGTGTTCGCCTTTGCACCTGATGACCTCGTAGGAATTAGTCCAGAAGTGGCCGAGCACAAGTTGAATATTGACCCAACAGTAAGGCTTGTTAAGCAAAAGAGGCGGCATTTCGGTGCCGAGCTGGATGAGGTTATAGTTGCTGAGGTGAATAAGCTACTGAAAGCGGGGCACATAGAGCCATACAATTTTCGGAGTGGTTGTCAAACTCTGTGATGGCACGCAAAGGTGAGGGTAAGTGGAGAATGTGTATAGACTTTCGCGATTTGAATAAAGCTTGCCCTAAGGACCATTATCCATTACCACGGATAGACCAGCTCGTCGATTCCATGGCGGGGTGTGAACTGTTGAGTATGATGGATGCTTCGCAGGGATACCACCAAATTCCTCTCGCAAAAGAGGATCGCAAGAAGGTTACTTTTGTAACATCCAAGGGTACTTACTGTTATGTTGTAATGCCTTTTGGACTTAAAATTGCTGGGGCCACGTACCAGCGATTGGTGGATAAGTTGTTTAAAGGCCAGATCGGATGGAACATGGAGG
The DNA here is from genome assembly GCA_008636005.1 of Striga asiatica. NCBI lineage: Eukaryota > Viridiplantae > Streptophyta > Magnoliopsida > Lamiales > Orobanchaceae > Striga > Striga asiatica. Next base: position 408,649 of record BKCP01004716.1, on the reverse strand, counting down.
TTTACGTGGATGATATGCTCGTGAAGAGTAGGAAGGCGTGCGATCATGTAGTGGACCTAAGGGAAACCTTCACCACTTTACGGCGGTATGGCATGAAGCTCAACCCAACAAAGTGTAAATTTGGGGTGCGATAAGGAAAGTTCTTAGGGTACCTGGTGACGGAAAAAGGGATAGAGGTAAATCCTGAGAAAGTCCGAGTTGTTATCGAGATGAAGGCACCCGTGAACTTGAAGGAGGTGTAGGTCCTAGCAGGATGCCTAGTTAGCTTGAGCAGGTTCATAGCTCAGGCCGCAGAAAAAAGTTTTCCCTTCTTTCGTGCCCTAAAGAAGGTATCTCGCTTTGAGTGGACACAGCAGGCACAACATGCCTTTGAAAGACTGAAAGTGTAATGCCCCGTTTAATTATGGATTATTTGAGATTTATTTATCATTATTGTTATTATTATAATTATTGTTATTATGCCTATATATTATTATTTGTCTAATTGTAATTAAATGCCTAATTGTCTAAATGTTATTATTATTATTACTATTATTTAATTAAGTGTGTATAAATATATGTTACCCGATTTTTATTTTGAATCGTTGAGCCCGTAACAACCGAGGCATTCGGCCCAATTCTTGAACCAGCCCCAAACCCGGCGCCCAAAACCCGTGAGCCTGACCCGGTCCACCCCTTTGTGTGTGTGTGTGTCTTGTGGAGAAAGTAATAGAAAAGCCCTAGTCTATTATTTATCTATCTCCCTCTCGATTAAAAGACACCCCGCAGCTTTTTATTATTTTTCTCTCGATCTTGCGCGTCTTGAGCAGAGAAGAGAAATCTGACGTCGTTCTTCATCCCCTTCCCATCGTGCCACCATCTTCCTCTTCTCTCTCGTAAAATTTCACTCCTCATCATCACCTTCATCCCGCAAGCAACACCGTGAGTCGCTGCCTCCTCTCTCCATGAACCACCGCGATCCAACAGCAACCCCGACGAACTCCGACGGCCCTCCTTCCGCGACGCTGTACCCTCGCGAGATCCTCCGACGATTCCCGACCCCGCACAGTAACGCAGCGAGCCCTTTCCCGCCGGCGAGTCATTCACCACGTGAACCTGCAACTCCGGCAACCATTCGCAACCCCTCTGTGCAGCAGCTGACCACGACAACCTGCTCCTCGACGTGAAGGCCGTCGATCATCGCGCAGCGCCTCCGCGAGTCACCAACCGCCGTCTGCTGCTCCTCCACGCACCGCCGCGTGTTGTCCTTCGCCTCCTTCGTCCCGTTTTCGAACGTGTTCCCGAGAACGGAACCGAGGATCGAATCCCTCTTGCGTTAATTTCATGTTTATTTTACGTGTTGAACATGCTTTGCGATTTAATATACACTCTATGATTTTATGTGTACAATTCGGTTCAATGTGTTGACTGTGTGTTGTGGATCTCTTTGATTTTCAGAAATCGAGTGAGACCTTGTAATTCGTGATTAAGTTGCTGTGGATTGGAACGTTATATGATCATTGATCTTATGGTGAAGACCTAGGACGATTTCGTCGTAAATTGAGTCGGTTATGAATTTACGAACATGTGTTATCGCTGTTTTTGTATTAAATTCATTATAAATTTCCTACTGATCTGATCGACGTGAAATTTTATGTGCTATGTCCTCTGATGAATGTACAGATCGTGTAAAAATTTCATAATTTTAGGACATCTGTAACTATTTTAATTAATTAATGTGATTTTTGGGTAGAATCGTGTTAATTGCATAGTAAATTGAGTCGTGCTCCAAATCTGTTGAAATTTTATTATGTTGTCTCCCTGTCAGACTTAGATGTTGTGTAAAATTTTCAGAATTTTTGGACTTCATTTGCTTGGGTTAAAAATTATTTAATGTATTCTGCAGATTCGTAAATTAATTATGATAAATTTATCTGAAGTGGTAAATTGCTGAATATTAGTGTCTAGGCTTATTTTGTGATGTGCCTCAGTATATAAAAAGATGAGATTTATTTGGATTCATTTTGGTTCAGTTTTGTTAAAAATTCAAAATCTGCAGAAATTTGTTTTACTTTTTAAAAATTGTGTGTTTCATGTAAATAGCTGAAATTTTTATATGATGTCGTTCACATGCTGTAGCTGCTGGTGTTAAAATTTCAAGTTATGATTTGTTCATTTGGTCAAGTTATGGATTTATGCTCGTTTTTGCTGTAAACTTGTCCGAATTTTATAAAATCATGTGGTTTGAGTTAAGGGATGAAATTTAATGGTTTTATTAAGTCCAGTGAGGTGGATTGTTGGTTAAATTTCAGAGCCTAACTCATTTGATAACCTGACCAACCTGATTATATGAATTACCGGCTTTTATTTCGAAAAAATGTAGTTTTTGTGTTAAAATCTATAAACCGGTTCACTTGTTGTTCTTGAGACTTGTTTGGGATATCTCTTATGTGACATTGCATGAACTCCCATGTTTGGTTGATCGAGTCTAAGTCCAATTGTTCCAATGTACACAGGACTTCACGAACAACTTAGTCGAATCATGTTCTACTAAGTCAAATTTGGGATTTCCTTTGTAAGTCAAGATAAGTTGTTGATTCTAGTATCTTAACTTAATATAGGTATTTTGAGGTGTTGACCTCACCCTACTTTCGAGAATCGTGATTGTGAATTTTCGCTTCGATCAGGTGAGTTTTATTTAAAATTGCTATGCAATAAATTTTGTGCTTTACTTGTGGTATGATCGATGTGTGCATGCGAGTCATATAGCCTTTGATGTGAGCTGTACCGGCGGTCGAACGGTTGTCCCCGTATTTATGAAATGAAAATCCGAGGGGTTACTCTTACTAACTGAGCACCGATAGAAGCCCGAGGGGCATAGACGTAGTGCCCGAGGGGAATTCGATGTAAGACCTGAGCGAGGGCATTCGATACGTCTACCGGCAGTAGTCTATTGGTATAAATGTGCACACGCGTCTGAACACTGTGAATTTATGATAAAATTTGGATACTTGATTGATTCTTATACATGCAACGATCCTACTGTTTTTATATATATTGATAAATGTTTATTGCATAGTGGTGAGCACTACGATTTTCATTTGTGCTCACTCCCACCTGAAATTAACATTTCAGGTTGAGCAAGGCGGGCATGACGGCGAGAAAGAGCGAGTGGTAGTTGATCTTTATGACCAGAACATTATTTATTGCTTCCGCTATTTACGAACTAATTTATGATTTTAGGAAGCTATGAACTCTGAGAATTTATGAATAATGTTGGGGAGATGCCCCGTGAACACTGTGGTGATTTTTGAGAACCCGATTTGGGTGAATTGATGACTTTTGATTTTATGAATCCGGTTTTGGAAGTTAGATGATTTATGTTATGAATTGATGTTGTTGTCTTGAATTAACAACTTAAAATTAAACACAGCAGGTGTAAAGAAAACTAGGATAATTGTTCAATTTGATTTTGTTTGTTATAATCACAAGAGTACAGAAGTCGGTTTTAGACTGAAAACCGAGATCGTCTTTAGTTCGTGTACAATGTGTTTGAAAGGATCCTCGTACTATCATAAATTCTGCTATTTATAGTACGGTGGCTTTTGTCTTCTTCCTTGAAATGGATAAAGATGCATTTAATGTTGAGCTACTTTACTTGAAGCGGCGGGAAACATCAATGATTGCCTTTTTGTTTTGTTGGTCCAATCAGATGCTTCTAATGATTACTTTCTGTTGGAATATTCAAACTTCGTGATAGTCGGTTGAACTGAAGTCGGTTTATTTATGTTGGCTTCAGATATCGGTTTTTTCAAAGACCTTCCGGAGTCGGTAATTAGTTTTAATTAATACCGACTTATAGTAAGTTCACCTTCTCAAGAGAATATTTCTTCAATAGTGTGATTAATCTCCATTCAGTCAAGTCGGATATCAACAGTGAGGCCCCCGACATTAGTAGGTATTTAGGACTTTTTGAATAGCTGCTGATGTCGCTCGTGGTTCGGCTTTATTCCGACTTGCTTTGCTTTGTTTACCGACGTGAATACACTTAGTTTTTGTTGACATTTCTTGTACAGCACTTGGTCTGACATGGCGGCTCTTAAAAGATGTGTCCGTATTTAATGGGTCCAACGGATATAAATTTATAACGACATGGCGTTTCAAGACGTGGCCACGTGTACTAATAATTACTGTAACGTTATGTCGTTTTAAGACACGTCCGTTACACGCGCCGTTTCTGGATGTCTCCAACGGTTATAAGTCAAAACCTATAAATTACAGTCGGTTTCGATGTGCGAAAAATTTCCATACCTCAAACTTTTTGCTTTCTTCTTGTGTTTTCTGTAATTTTTCCTTCGAATACTTTCTTCGTGCACTCGCTTTTTCTGTGATCTTTTCGTCAATTCAGGGCTTTCGGAAATTTCGGTAAGAATTTGCCCTAATCTTTCTGTATTCTTGCTCCGTTTCGAAAATTTTTTAATTTTTATCGATTTCGGAAAAGATGTCTGCTCAAGCAAATGATAGCAGTAGTCGAACGATTTCTGATATCCCGATTTTAACCGATGAGGATTTGGAATTGCCTCTCGAGTATTATCGATGGGATCCCCTGTTGGTGAAACAATTGAATCTTAATAAGGATATTATCGACGAGGATAGACGAGTTGAAGAGGATGCTATGTCACTTCCTGACTATTGGAGACGTCCTGCTCGTCGATGGCCCGAACCAATTGATGAATACAGGGGAGAACCAAGTATTCTTACTGACGCCGACATCGTCATTCTCCGAGAAGAGGTCTATGTTCCTTCGTCGGTTAAGTTATTCGCGCCTTACCCGGGTGAAAGGATCACTTGTCCGCCACCGGGTTGTGTAGGCGTGTTTGCCGACTCGTTAAGATCAGGACTTCGATTTCCCCTCCCAGCTCTAATTACAGATTATTTAAGGAATTGGGGAGTTAGTCTATGTCAGATTGCACCGAATTCATGGAAAAGAATCATCAGTCTTATGGTGCTTTTGAAAGAAAAGGGTTGGGACATGCCAACCGTTGAAGAAATCAGAAATTTATATTCCTTCAGACGATGTGCTGATAGACAAGTATCGGATCCTCTGATCTGTTATGCTTGTGCGGGGAGACCTCAGGAAGGGCTGAAAATCGGTGATTTGATTACCGATATTCCCGAGTCGCTTCATGGATTTCAAGAAGAATGGTTATGGGTCGGAGGAGATTGGCAAACTCCGAAATTTTCGAAACCCACAATTGATGGGATGACTATTCCCATCAATATTAATTCTGCGATTTGTAAGTTTTTGTTTTATTCCTTTCTACCGAGTTGCTCTGACCTTGTTTATTTTTTGTACTAACAGGTCTTGTTATTTGCAGCCAAAAGTAAAGGATCGAAACTCGGTTCAACATTGAAAGAAAGGATTACCGAGTTGTTCAAGTTGAAGAAGGCTCAGCGTAGTTTTAAGTTGGTTCTGAAGAACACAAGATTGAGAGCTGCTGGTCTTTGTCCTGAAATTTCTGACAGTTCATTCCAACCAGGTAAACTTGAACAGAATTTTTGTCATCTTATTTGAAGTCGGTAATTTTTGAATGTCGTAGTAACTCGGTTTTATGATTGCAGTGTACTATCCACTTCTCGGAGTTCTTGGTTTTAAAACCATCCGTGACGCTAAAGCTTTTCGTAAAAAAAGTCCGAATTTGGAGCTTCGAACCAAAGTCGGAAAAAGTAAAGAATTGCGTTTATCCGGAATGGGTCGTAAAAAGTTGGTGAAAGCTTATCTGGAGAATCCGATCATGAACCCTCCAAAAGTTGATGTCGGCGATGGCGCAACATCAATGGCTATGATTGAGGTTCCGCAGCCAAATCCTCTGGCTATTGCAGCAGCGGGTCCTATGGCTGCCATTGCTGCTGCTACCGCTGCTGTGTCTGAAGTTGAGCCGGTTGTTGAGGCTACTCCAGCAGAGAATCCACCTATTATTGATTTAGCTTCTGATGAGCCTGATGGTCGCCAAGAAATTATTGCTGAGCGTGAAGTGCCCGTTACTCGGTCGAAGAAGAGGCGTGTGGAGGATGTTCCGGCTACCGAGGAACGGAGAAAAAAGAAGCATGATGTTGGTGATCGTGGAAAGAAGAAGGAACCGCTCGTGGATCGGTCCTTCTTACCGATGGATGAGGAGAGATTTTTGAATTTTAAACAGCCTCGGGAATCGGTCGAGAAGTGGTTCTCGGCTTTCGAATCAGTTGAGATTCCCGAGATCTCAAGTTCGGTTGAACTGCCCAACCACGTCATTGATGCTGCTCGGGTCCCTATGATGGCGTGGGATCCGAGGTCCGAGATTGGTGTGTCATCACTTTCGAGCACGTATAAGTTCAAATACGCGAAAGCTTGCCTTGGTCGCGCTCTCGTCAGTTTGATAATGGCCGAGGATGACTTTCGACTTAATGCGGCTCAAGTTGACGAGAAGAAACACACACTGGAACTTAGAGATGGAGCTCTTGCATCTCTAAGAGAAGAAGCAGCGGTTAAAGAGAAGGAGCTGCAGGTTAAAATTGATGAGCAAGCCGAACAACTGTCGATTGCTCAGAACGAAATTGAAGCTTTAAGAGTGGATAAGGCTAGCCTCGATAACAATGTCTTGAAGTTAACAAGTCAAATCATCACATCGGAGCAGCGTGTCAAAATGCTTGAAGAGCAGTTATCTCGGTGTGAAGGTCTTCTTCGTAAAGAGCAAGACGCTCACGAGGTCACCCGAAGAAGTCGGTCTGAGGTCGAAGAATTATTGAAGAAGGATCGAGATGCTCATCTGGCCAAACTCGGCAAACTCCAGGAAGAGAAAATTAAATTTGCCGAAGAGAAGTATAATGACGGTCTTCGAGCGGGGAGGATTCTCGAGGCAGAGGCTAACCGGCTTAAGGCTAAAGCCGACTCTGATTCTGAAGATGAAGACCGGGAATTCGAGATGAACACTTGTCTTAATCTGCGCTGGATGGTTGAGCGCTTTGACGACGGTCTGTATGACATCGAGGTAATCCGTCAATTCCTTCTGCACAAAATTCAAAGCCATAACTTCAATCCCTCAATTGCAACGACGCATATCGAGGCCGATGAGGACGAGAAGAATTTCTGTGAAGGCCTTCTTGCTTCCATTAGGGCTGAAGCAGGTTCTGAGGCTTCTGAATCAGGCCGAGAAAGGGAGGCTCGTCTTTGCCGTGCCTTTGTCAATATGGTGCTCGAGGGTGAGAAGGAGAAGAAAACCGAACTGGCCAATGTTTTTGTTAAGACCTTAACCGAAGTAAGCTTGGAGGAAGAACTTGAGAAGATGACTCCAGAGCAACTCCGAAAGTCGGTCATAGCTTTCCTTGAAAGAAAAGTGACTGAGCTATCGCAGAAGGGTGATCAACCAGATTTGACCAAGGATCCTGAAGTCGGGGAGGAAGATATGATTTTGAATAAGTATGTTCCAGTGACTCCCTCTGAACTCGAAAAGGCTGCTAAAGTCGAAGAAGATCGAGTTTTCGATATCATTAGCCGCATCTTGTATGATCAGATAACGAAGAATGATGCAGGAGCAGCAGTGGATAAAGAGGATCCAATGGCGAGTCAATCAGTTGCAGATCCGACCGAAAAGGCTGATGGTCCGACAAAGTCAACTTAGTTATATTTTTAGTTTAGTTTTTAGAGTTGTGTTCTTGGTATGTCGAGACACAATATTTTTATTGTAATGGATAATTTTATTTAATATGAATGAAAATGTTGCTTTAAATGTTTCCATTCATAATTTATATCCAGCATGGCATTTTACTTTTGCTGAATATTTCAAGTGTTAAGAAGTCGGCCAAACTTTAATTTTTAAGTGGACACCACCTTTTTAGATGGAAATTCGGATATTATCTTATTTCAAACCAATCTTCAGGATTTGAATTTCAAGACAATCCGATACTAATTTCACTTTGTCCATAACCTTCCCAAGTCACTGTACTTTGGTATTCGAAGGTTATCAGTTTGGTCGAAAAAGATGGAACTTACCGAGTTAATAAGGCTCGGTTTAAATTCAGAATATCTTTCAGAAATTGTAAGTATTAGTCTTGTCCAAGTTACAGGCTTGGCTATATAAAGACTAACTGTATACCGAGTTAAAATATCTCGGTTCTTTTGAAGAAAAAGCATTAGTCTTGTCCAAGTTTTAGCCTTGGCTAAATAAAGACTAATGGTGTGCCAAGTTAAAGTATCTCGGCTCTTTTTAAGAGACTCTTTAGCACACAATTTTATTATATACATCAAAATGTGTACAGAGTCATTATTACATCGAGTACATTCACTGAAAATACTTCTTCAGATAAACGGCATTCCAAGGATATGGAAGAACAAGTCCATCTGGCTTTTCAAGTCGGTAAGTACCTTTTGGGAGTACCTGATTGATCTTGAATGGTCCTTCCCACTTCGGTTTCAAAGGTCCCGGATCTGGTCCAGTAATTCTTTTAAGTACCAAGTCACCGACTTGAAATGATCGAGGCTTCATTTTTAAGTTGATATATCTTTCACTTCTCTGTTTGTATGCAGCATTCTTAAGTTCTGCCATGAGACGAGTTTCGTCTAAAAGATCCAGATTAGCTTTAAGGTTCTCCGAGTTGTTTTCATCTTGAAAATGTATCACCCGATAAGTTGGGGATCCAAGTTCAACAGGGATAACTGCTTCTGATCCGTAAGTCAAAGAAAATGGTGTTTCTCCTGTAGCATGGCTAACTGTCATTCTATAAGCCCACAATACATGTGGTAACTCTTCAGGCCATGATCCTTTTGCTGCATCAAGTCGAACTTTCAAGCCATTTTTGATAATCTTGTTGATTGCTTCGACTTGTCCATTGGATTGAGGATGGTATGGCGAAGAGAAAAAGTGCTTAATTTGATATTCTTCACAGAGAGCTTCAAGTCGTTTTCCTTCGAACTGTCGACCGTTGTCGGTTATTATCGAGCTGGGTATACCGAACCGGCATATGATCGATTTCCAAATAAAGTCCACCACTTTCTGTTCGGTTATCGTAGCTAGTGGTTCAGCTTCGGCCCACTTGGTGAAATAATCGACTGCTACAATAGCAAATCGAACACCTCCTTTTGCAGTTGGAAGTGGACCGATTATATCGATTCCCCATCTAGCAAATGGCCACGGACTATAAATTGACTTTAGAGATTCTGGGCACTGATTAACATTTGGGGCGAATATTTGGCATTTCGTACATTTACGTACCCAATTTATTGCATCTGCTTTCAAAGTTGGCCAATAGTATCCTTGCCGAAGTATTTTATACGCTAATGCTCGCGCTCCATGATGATTTCCACAAATTCCCTCATGAACTTCTTCAAGGACATATCGTGATTCTGGTTCAGCGAGGCATTTTAGCAAGGGGAGGGAGTATCCTCGTTTATAAAGAATTCCGTTATCCAGTGTAAACCGGGCAGCTCGAATTCGAAGAGTTCGGGCTTCTTTTGGATTTTGAGGTAAAGCTCCTGTTTCCAAGTATGTTATAATCGGTGTCATCCAAGTCGGTGATTTCTGTAACTCGGTATTTAAGACTTCGGGAACGGAAATAGAAGGCATTTCTTGGTGACCGACTTGGACATACTCGACATCATCTAATCCTGTGCTTGATGCGAGTTTAGATAAAGCATCAGCTGGAACATTTTGTGATCGAGGAATGTGTTCCAACTGAATATCAAATCGAGACATCTTCTGCTTTACGAGCGTCAAATATGGAAGTAACCGAGGTTCTTTAACTTCAAAATCTCCATGGACTTGATTTACTAGCAATTGTGAGTCAGAGAATACCTTTAATTTCTTTACATTCATAGAGTCTGCAAGATTTAACCCAAACAATAAGGCCTCGTATTCCGCTTCATTATTTGTTGCTGGAAAGAGAAACTTGACAGAATGACAAAACATCTTGTTCTGAGGGTCTATCAATATGATTCCTCCTCCAGCTCGATGTTGAGTTAAGGAGCCATCAACATACAACGTCCATGTCTGAACTTCATTGATTGTTTCGATTGCGGGAGTAAACTCGGCAATAAAGTCAGATAAAGCTTGAGCTTTTATTGCGGTTCTCGGTTTATAATGAATATCATATTGACCGAGTTCTATAGCCCATTTGATTAGTCTTCCCGATGTGTCCGGTCGGTGTAAGATCGACTTCAAGGGATAAGAAGTAAGTACCGTTATTGAATGTTCTTGGAAATAAGGACGTAACTTTCGAGCAGCGATAATGAGGGCATATGCTAACTTCTCCATCGCTGGGTATCGCAATTCGGCTTCGTGTAAGGCTTTACTGATATAGTAAATTGGATATTGTTGACGTCCTTCTTCACCAATAAGAACAGCACTGATTGCAGAATCACTTACTCCCAGATATAAATACAACATTTCTTCAGGTATTGGCTTCTGTAAAGTTGGAATTCCTTGGTCCAGAGCTTGCTGACATTCCTTGGTCCATTTAAAGCATTTCCTTTCTTTATCGATTCAAAAAAGGGTTTGCATCGATCAGTTGACTTTGATAGAAATCGATTTAAAGCAGCAAGTCGGCCGGTTAAAGCTTGAACTCCTTTTACCGATGTGGGAAGTGTTAGATTCATAATGGCTCTTATCTTCAGGGGATTGGCTTCAATGCCACGTTGAGTAACAATATATCCTAAGAATTTACCAGAACCGACTCCAAAAGTACATTTCTTTGGATTAAGCACCATAGAATATTCTCTCAAGATGCTGAACATTTCCTGTAAGTGATCAACGTGATCGACCGCGTGAACCGACTTGACTAACATGTCATCCACATAAACTTCCATAGTATGCCCGATGAGTTTGGCAAACATTTTGTTAACCAGCCTTTGATATGTGGCCCCAGCATTTTTAAGGCCGAATGGCATCATGGTGTAACAATATAATCCTCTGGCCGAATAGAAAGAAGTATGCTCTGCTTCTTTAGGATACATGGGAATTTGATTAAATCCCGAATAGGCATCCATAAAGCTCATTAATTCATGTCCGGCTGTGGCATCCACCATGTAGTCGATATGCGGTAAAGGGTAACTGTCCTTAGGACAAGCTTTATTTAAGTCGGTAAAATCAATGCAGAGTCGCCATGCACCGGAACTCTTTTTCACCAGAACAGGATTTGACACCCAAGTTGGATATTTCGTCTCTTGAATGAACCTGTTATCAACCAATTTTTGAACTTCTTCTTCAAGAGCCTTCTGTCGATCAGGACCGAGTTTGCGCCGTTTTTGGACCACCGGTTTAATTGTTGGATCCAAATTGAGTCGATGAGAAGCGACCTTTGGATCAATTCCTTTCATATCTTCATGTTTCCAAGCAAATACATCAGAATTGGCTTTGAGGAATTGAATGAGCCGAGTTCGTATTGGTTCTTGAAGATTGGCCCCAATTTGCACCGACTTGTGACAGACAGGATCGTCGATGAATATTACTTCAACCTCTTCTGATGGTTCAGCTCGTTCAAGTTTGCTTTTCTCCTTGAATTGAATTCGAGGATCAAGTGCATCTTCTTCTTTAATTGATTCTTTTCCAGGACGTCGTCCACAGTTACAAACCAAATCATTATTTGATTTCGCTGGGTCGAGTTCCATCTCGGTATTGTATGATTCCGAGTTGATGAGTGTTGAATCTTCTTGGCTTTCCTCAATATTCTCCATCATGTGTATAGGTGTGCATGGTTCATGCCAAGGTTTGACCCATACCATTCCACGAGCTTCGTATTGATCTCCGTAATGAGTTCCTTCTCCATTGTTGGTGGGAAATTTCAGAGCATAATGAAAGATCGAGACAGCAGCACGAAGTTTATACAAAGCTGTCCTTCCAATGATGGCATTATATTGATTTTTAAGATCCATCACCTTAAATGTTTCCATAATGACTTTGGAAGCTTGTCCAGGGATTCCAAACCGAATTGGCATAGTAATTTCACCAAGGGTTGGCGTGACTGTTCCATTAAAGCCTTGTACTTGATCTTTACAGGGTCTCAACTCGGCTGGATCAATTCCCATTTGTTCGAATGTGCGTAACATCATAATACTTGAATATGCTCCGGTGTCCACTAACATACGATGTATCGGTATTCCACAGATGGGTGCCGTGATTATTAAGGGATCAGCATGAGGGTGAGCAAAGTAACTAGCATCATCCACATTGAATGTTATCGGGCAATTATTTCGAGCATTAATTTTATCTCGGAGGTCGGTAGTCAAAACAGTTTTACCCGAGTTAAAAGCCTTTCGAGCATACGCCTTCATTTGCCGCCGTGATTCAAACATTGTATTGCTACTGTTATTGACCCGAGGTACATGGTGTGAATTATCAGGATTATAGTATCCTTCTCGACATATCGTTTCAGTAGTTATCATCGAATCTCTTTCTTTTTGATTCATCATGTATATTTCTTTATCACTTGATCTCACCCGTTTTGGATTAATTGGATGTTCCTCATCGTCGTCATCATCTGGTAAATCTGGCATTCTTCCCTTCCGTTTATAATCAACACTCTTGGCAAATCTTTGGACTTGAGGATGTCCAATAAGTCGCAACAAGGCAGAAAGTAAACCAAGGCATTCATCAGTATTATGGCCTGCCGACTTATGGTATGAACAATATCTCTTTTTATCAAGTTTTTCTTCAGGAGTTCTGACAGGTCGAGGATCAGGAAGAATTCCTTTCCCTTTTAGTTCTTCAAATATAGTTGCTGCTCCTGCCGAGAATACCGTCTGGTAGCTAGATTTGACTTCATTAAGATATTTAGTTCTGGCTTCTTGCACTTCAGGCATCTTTGGATTCCCAAATCGAGACTTATTTGGTTTGAAGAATTTACTTTTCTTCTTTTTTGACTCTTGCCCGATTCCGACTTCAGCGAGGAAAAGTCGATATTAGGAACCGACATTGATTCTTCAGCTAAAATATGCTGTTGAGCCCGAGCTAGAAAGTCTTGAAATGAAGTTGGTTTATTCTGACATATACTCCATCGGAACAACGAATTTGGCTTCAATCCGGCTATGGCTGTGACCAATAGCGTTTCAGGATGGCATTGCTCCATATTTTGTATGCGTTCGTTGAATCGAGTAATATAGTCTTTCACACTTTCATCATCTTTTTGTACAATATTTGCGATTGATTCCTTGGGAATTAAAGAAACTCGGGCCCCGATAAAATGAGAGCGAAAAGCCGTTCTCAATTGCTGCCATGTGGAAATTGAATACCGAGATAGAGAATGATACCATTTTTGAGCTCGAGGTCCCAAAGTTAAGGAAAACATCCGACATCTGAGTGCTTCATTTGCTCCATGAAGATCCATCCAAGACGTATACTGACCAAGATGAGCATCGGGGTCAGAAGTTCCGTCATACAAGCCGATTTGTGGAACTTTTATTTTAGTTGGAATAGGTTCCCTAGTCAAATGAGGGGCCAAAGGAGTTCCAACTTCTTGATACATTTCTTCTGTCATTGGAATTTGTCGTGGTAATTCTCCATGTTCATCTTGCCGAGTTTCTAACTCAGCAATTCTCTTTCTCAGCATCTCCAACTCTTCTGATTCACGTCTCAAACGATTTCTTTCGATTAGTCGACGTAATTCATTTTGCCCACGACGAGTATGGTTCTGTTCAAGAGTATGTCGTAAATCAGAGGGCTGATCATGTCGTAAGATTTCGGGAAACGACGGAGTGGGCTGTCGTGGTCGATGTCCAGAATGGCTTTCTGCAGTTGCTTCTGATCGAACTGCTTCAGGAATATGTGTTCGTACAGGAACTACTCCACGATTTTGAGTTGCAATATCATGTTGTGACGTATGTGTACGTGGATGGGAAGTTGCGTGTGATGTAGCAGGAATTTCATTTCTTTGCGGAACTGGTGCAGGACGGGTTTGAAGATTAACCGCTGCAGTTGGTTCTATTCTTGTTCATGCCATAAAATCAGTTAAATTTTTCAAGAACTCTGGATCTTGAAACAAGACTGAATAATCAATTGATGTAGATGGCACGGTTGAATTTCCAGCTGTGTGAGTTGGGTGACGATTAACTCCAGCATCTGGATTACGTTCGTTTCGCCCAGAATTCGACATCTTTGTATTATCTTGTATACAAGACAAATATTCAAACGGAGCCGCCCTTCCTCTAGCGCCAAACTGTTGTTGTCTTGAATTAACAACTTAAAATTAGACACAGCAGGTGTAAAGAAAACTAGGATAATTGTTCAATTTGATTTTATTTGTTATAATCACAAGAGTACAGAAGTCGGTTTTAGACTGAAAACCGAGATCGTCTTTAGTTCATGTACAATGTGTTTGAAAGGATCCTCGTACTATCATAAATTCTGCTATTTATAGTACGGTGGCTTTTGTCTTCTTCCTTGAAATGGATAAAGATGCATTTAATGTTGAGCTGCTTTACTTGAAGCGGCGGGAAACATTAATGATTGCCTTTTTGTTTTGTTGGTCCAATCAGATGCTTCTAATGATTACTTTCTGTTGGAATATTCAAACTTCGTGATAGTCGGTTGAACTGAAGTCGGTTTATTTATGTTGGCTTCAGATATCGGTTTTTTCGAAGACCTTCCGGAGTCGGTAATTAGTTTTAATTAATACCGACTTATAGTAAGTTCACCTTCTCAAGAGAATATTTCTTCAATAGTGTGATTAATCTCCATTCAGTCAAGTCGGATATCAACAATTGATTTTATGACATGGAAATGATTTTGAAAAGAATGAGTAACGCCACAAATATTTTCATTAAATTTTGAAAGGAAAAATTTAAGTTGATTTTTCTAAAAGTCCGGAATTTCTTTAAAATCAAAGTGGGGCGTTACAGAAAGAGTTCCTCGCCGAGCTACCTTTACTTACAAAGCCAGAGTCCGGAGATGACTTAGCAGTATACCTATCGGTAGGAGAAGAAGCTATTAGCTCGGTGCTGTTAAAAGAGGAGTACTGCCTGTTAGAGTAGTATACCCAGCGTTCCAATCGGATTGGACGTATTCTACTTGTAAATACAGTCTATTGGAATTATATTATAAATAAGGCATTTCTTTATCTTAAGAGAAAGCATTTATCCTATAATTGCACTTAAGATAAAATCCCTAGATCACTTATGGTTATAAGGTATGGTTGCGCATAGAGATGGTGATCATGGAACATACCTTGAAAGCCGTGATCTTAAATACAGTTCCAAGTCGATGGATGTTTCGAGATGGGATATCGAATAATCCATAAAAGACTTGCACATAGTTTGTACGCTTGTTGGACAAGAATGTTGCATTCCATCAATATTAGCGCAAGACGTAAGTACATTTATATGGGTGCTTGTTAGAGAACAAGTTCACTGAACATGATCGTATGAAAAATTCTTAATGAAGAATTTATTCAGTCGAATAAGAATTTTCATGTTACAATAGTACATGACTAATCCTAAGACTTGAGGCACAATGGTAACTTTGTGCATATTACATTCTACTTTGATTTATCCTTTTGGTAGCTAGCACTATCGTTTAAAGGGATAAGTTGGGTATTATGTTAATATGTATGGAAGTTTGTTAGTGGCCAATAAAGGATTCGACACTTATGAAGATAAGTGAATTTCCTATGTGTTTCATAGTTATTAATCCAAAGTCCTTGGCCAAGGCAGAGATGAATAGTGATTCATAACCGGGTTAATAAACATGAAATAGAATCATAGTTATTAAGTCAATTTGGGTTTCGACAAAATCATACCCAAGACTTAATCGGGAAATTAGATGTCGAAAGGATTTTACATGTATGGAGTTGTAATCGGAATAGGTTTACTCGCTATTCACTTAATACTAGATTCATGCTACTTGCTAGGTGTTACCATGATATGTGGGTTCATAAATTAAAGGGTTAATTCATGAATAAGAGTTAATAAGATTTAACTCAAATTACAAAGTGTTGTAAACCCACTACTAGTATTAAGGTGAACCTAAAAGGTCACACTAATTATGAACAAAGGTAAAGATTGTATTTCTAATGGTTAGAATTAATTGATAAATATCTAATTTGATTAGATATCAATTAAAGGAATATATTAATCAATAAGATTGATTAATTACATTTTGGATATTACTTTAGTAATTAAGGTAATTACTAAATTAATAAAGTTGAATTTTAAAATAGGATTTTAAATTTCAAAAATCCAAAATAATAATAATATGATTATTATAATATTGGGAAAATGATATAATAATAAAGTCTTGAGAAAGATTCTCAAGATTTATTATCCAATTATTATTTATATCTTTAAATATGATTTAAGGATTAAAATAATAAATATGATTATAATAAAATGGTTGTTGATGGTTGTTTGAACTACTTAACATATCTTATTATTTTCAAAGTCAAAAGTTAGTAAATACTATTTAAATAAAATTTGATTTTATTTAATATTACTAAATGTTGATTATTTTATGCTAAAATGTTTAGTATAAATATATGCAAAATGGTTTTGCATTTAAGTGAAGTTTTTGATCCTAAATTTCTAAGTGTTAGAAAGAGAAGAAAGTGTTCTTCATAAAACTTCAAGAAAGAGTTCTTAAAATTCCCAAATAAAATTCATAAATATTCCTATACAAGAAAACCGAGTCTTTTCTACTAGCGAAGGAAAGTCGTCGGAACCGGGCTTCATAGGGTGGATACGTTTAGAGGGAAGACACTTGGATTCCTCTAGCGAGTAACCTCAAGTCGTTGAAGTTACAACCGGGAACCGATTCCCTCATCCATCATCAATAGTGAAGGAGTTCAAGACATTCGGTAAATATTTTTACTAGTATTTACTTTATAGTAACAAATCAAAATTTGTATATGATGCATGTTTTAAAGATGACGATCAGTTAATTCGCAATTAGTATGTACGGGTGTTGTATTTATACGATAAATACTTACTTTAAAAATTTTAAATTCCGCTGCGTACAGCCCGTACGGTACTATCGAACCCAACAGTGGTATCAGAGCCAGGTTATCGTCTTTAAAACAGATTTTGATTTGTAATTGCTTATGAGATAAGCAAGATAATTAAATGTTTATGAGATAAATATTTTAATTATAAAATAAAAAAAAAAATTCTGAAGTCGCGAGTCGCGACATATGGTCGCGAGTCGCGAGATGGTCTCGCGAGTCGCGACATGATAGTTTCAGTTTTTCGAGCCCCAGTTTTTCTCGCGAGTCGCGAGACTCGACTCGCTAGTCGCGAGTCATGTCGCGAGTCGCGACTCAATTAAATAAAAAAAAATAAAATAAATATTATTCATTAGATGAATGATTTAGGGATGATCATGAGCCTCATATTTAATATGATTGAATGTATGTTTTCATTTTCAATGTGATTGAATGAATGAATGGATGTTTAATTATGTTTTTCAATATGATTGAAGAAATGTAATTTATCGAGACCTGCGAGTCTCTTGAGATGAAATTTGTAAAATTTTAAATTTTGTATCGTTAGAGATTAGATCAAGGTGGAGACCGTTCGATGACAAAGGCCCACGCATGTGTGGGTAATTTTACAAGTTGTAACTCGAAGGCCTGTGCTTGTACGGGTAGATAGAATAAATGTAATAGAAGTAGTTCTATTATTTGTTTTATCACGTACATAGGCATAGATCCATTTTGGCTCGAATGGATCGAATAGGCAAGGACATGATCATCCCACCATGCATTAGATGTATGTTAAGTTTATTTAAGCTTTTGTTTCATTAGGTGACTGAAATCGGTAAATAAACGTAAAGATGGTAATCGATGAGATCAAGGAACCCAAACGGATTAATTTGATTAATTCCATATCAAATCAATAATGGATAAAAATAAGTTGGAACTTATTAATCCCGGCCTTCCATCAAAAGTAGATGACATGAGATGCTACGATGTTTTATCATTGGCCACGAGTCGTGGTATGATTCTATGTCGAAAGCTGTGAACTCTATTAAATATATTGATATTCGTGTGACGGATTCCTCTTTGTGTTGGCCATGAGTCGTGGGACACTCTGGTGGGCCGTTATCATGAAAGTTTTGATGGGTTTGATTTGACACCGAGTAATATATATGGAGTCATAAAATTGAGGTATATAAGGAAAGGTGAGGCAAAACATCTTGAAGGTTGTATAGAGATACAATTGTCAAAAAGTTGACTACCGATAAAATTGTTTCATGGTGGCATCATAAAATTGGGACATGAAATATTTTTATTGGACTTCAAGCCCACTTTGAAAATAATGATTTTCATAATTATAATGAGGTTCTAATTAAATTAGTGGGAGACATTTAATGTTAAAGACCTAATATTAAATGAATATAAATTCCATAGTCTAATTATTTTCTGCTTCGTTTGTTATTTTTGTAGATCAAACTACTAAAATGGCTAAGAATCCAATCGCGAGTATCCTTGATCATAATAAATTAACTGGTCCCAACTTCAATGATTGGTTGAGGAACCTAAAGATTGTTCTTCAGTCTGAGAAGCGAGAGTATGTTTTGGAAACAGCTCCTCCTCCTCCACCGGAGGATCAGACTGCTGAAGAGTATGGAGCCTACTTGCGTCATGTTGATGACAATCTCCAAGCTCGGTGCTACATGCTAGCATCAATGTCTAATGAGCTACAGAGACAGAACGAATTACTGAATAATGCTTCTGAAATCCTAACTCACCTGCAAGAGTTGTATGGTGATCGTGTTAGAGTAGGGTACCCGGCGTTCCAATCTAATTGGACGTATTCTAATTGTAAATACAGTCTATTGGAATTATATTATGAATAAGGCATTTCTTTATCTTAAGAGAAAGCATTTATCTTATAATTGCACTTAAGATAAAATCCCTAGATCACTTATGGTTATAAGGTATGGTTGCGCATAGAGATGGTGATCATGGAACATACCTTGAAAGCCGTGATCTTAAATACAGTTCCAAGTCGATGGATGTTTCGAGATGGGATATCGAATAATCCATAAAAGACTTGCACATAGTTTGTATGCTTGTTGGACAAGAATGTTGCATTCCATCAACATTAGCGTAAGACGTAAGTACATTTATGTGGGTGCTTGTTAGAGAACAAGTTCACTGAACATGACCGTATGAAAATTCTTAATGAAGAATTTATTCAGTCGAATAAGAATTTTCATGTTACAATAGTACATGACTAATCCTAAGACTTGAGGCACAATGGTAACTTTGTGCATATTACATTCTACTTTGATTTATCCTTTTGGTAGCTAGCACTATCGTTTAAAGGGATAAGTTGGGTATTATGTTAATATGTATGGAAGTTTGTTAGTGGCCAATAAAGGATTCGACACTTATGAAGATAAGTGAATTTCCTATGTGTTTCATAGTTATTAATCCAAAGTCCTTGGCCAAGGCAGAGATGAATAGTGATTCATAACCGGGTTAATAAACATGAAATAGAATCATAGTTATTAAGTCAATTTGGGTTTCGACAAAATCATACCCAAGACTTAATCGGGAAATTAGATGTCGAAAGGATTTTACATGTATGGAGTTGTAATCGGAATAGGTTTACTCGCTATTCACTTAATACTAGATTCATGCTACTTGCTAGGTGTTACCATGATATGTGGGTTCATAAATTAAAGGGTTAATTCATGAATAAGAGTTAATAAGATTTAACTCAAATTACAAAGTGTTGTAAACCCACTACTAGTATTAAGGTGAACCTAAAAGGTCACACTAATTATGAACAAAGGTAAAGATTGTATTTCTAATGGTTAGAATTAATTGATAAATATCTAATTTGATTAGATATCAATTAAAGGAATATATTAATCAATAAGATTGATTAATTACATTTTGGATATTACTTTAGTAATTAAGGTAATTACTAAATTAATAAAGTTGAATTTTAAAATAGGATTTTAAATTTCAAAAATCCAAAATAATAATAATATGATTATTATAATATTGGGAAAATGATATAATAATAAAGTCTTGAGAAAGATTCTCAAGATTTATTATCCAATTATTATTTATATCTTTAAATATGATTTAAGGATTAAAATAATAAATATGATTATAATAAAATGGTTGTTGATGGTTGTTTGAACTACTTAACATATCTTATTATTTTCAAAGTCAAAAGTTAGTAAATACTATTTAAATAAAATTTGATTTTATTTAATATTACTAAATGTTGATTATTTTATGCTAAAATGTTTAGTATAAATATATGCAAAATGGTTTTGCATTTAAGTGAAGTTTTTGATCCTAAATTTCTAAGTGTTAGAAAGAGAAGAAAGTGTTCTTCATAAAACTTCAAGAAAGAGTTCTTAAAATTCCCAAATAAAATTCATAAATATTCCTATACAAGAAAACCGAGTCTTTTCTACTAGCGAAGGAAAGTCGTCGGAACCGGGCTTCATAGGGTGGATACGTTTAGAGGGAAGACACTTGGATTCCTCTAGCGAGTAACCTCAAGTCGTTGAAGTTACAACCGGGAACCGATTCCCTCATCCATCATCAATAGTGAAGGAGTTCAAGACATTCGGTAAATATTTTTACTAGTATTTACTTTATAGTAACAAATCAAAATTTGTATATGATGCATGTTTTAAAGATGACGATCAGTTAATTCGCAATTAGTATGTACGGGTGTTGTATTTATACGATAAATACTTACTTTAAAAATTTTAAATTCCGCTGCGTACAGCCCGTACGGTACTATCGAACCCAACAGTGGTATCAGAGCCACGGTTATCGTCTTTAAAACAGATTTTGATTTGTTAAGACTTATGAGATAAGCAATATAATTAATTTTTTATATGATAAAAATATTAATTATAAAATTAAAAATCGTTTTTAAGCCACACGAGTCGTGTGACCTTGTCACACGAGTCGTGTGGCATGAAGAAAAATTTTGATTTTAGCTTCGTGATTTTCACACGAGTCGTGTGACCTTGTCACACGAGTCGTGTGAGCTCACACGAGTCGTGTGACGAGCCACACGAGTCGTGTGAGTCTGGGAAAAATTTTGATTTTCAATTCGTATTTTTCACACGAGTCGTGTGATAAGATCACACGGGTCGTGTGACCCTCACACGAGTCGTGTGACTCATAAATTGATATTTTATGTTCATTTCATTAGATGAATGTTTTAGGGATGATCATGAGCCTCATATTCATTATGTTTGAATGGATGTTTTCATTTTCAATATGATTGAATGAATGAATGGATGTTTAATTATGTTTTCAATATGATTGAAGAAATGTAATTTATCGAGACCTGCGAGTCTCTTGAGATGAAATTTGTAAAATTTTAAATTTTGTATCGTTAGAGATTAGATCAAGGTGGAGACCGTTCGATGACAAAGGCCCACGCATGTGTGGGTAATTTTACAAGTTGTAATCTCGAAGGCCTGTGCTTGTACGGGTAGATAGAATAAATGTAATAGAAGTAGTTCTACTATTTGTTTTATCACGTACATATGCATAGATCCATTTTGGCTCGAATGGATCGAATAGGAAAGGACATGATCATCCCACCATGCATTAGATGTATGTTAGGTTTATTTACGCTTTCGTTTCATTAGATGACTGAAACTGGTAAATAAACGTAAAGATGGTAATCGATGAGATCAAGGAACCCAAACGGATTAATTTGATTAATTCCATATCAAATCAATAATGGATAAAAATAAGTTGGAACTTATTAATCCAGGCCTTCCATCAAAAGTAGATGACATGAGATGCTACGATGTTTTATCATTGGCCACGAGTCGTGGGATGATTCTATGTCGAAAGCTGTGAACTCTATTAAATATATTGATATTCGTGAGACGGATTCCTCTTTGTGTTGGCCATGAGTCGTGGGACACTCTGGTGGGCCGTTATCATGAAAGTTTTGATGGGTTTGATTTGACACCGAGTAATATATATGGAGTCATAAAATTGAGGTATATAAGGAAAGGTGAGGCAAAACATCTTGAAGGTTGTATAGAGATACAATTGTCAAAAAGTTGACTACCGATAAAATTGTTTCATGGTGGCATCATAAAATTGGGACATGAAATATTTTTATTGGACTTCAAGCCCACTATGAAAATAATGATTTTCATAATTATAATGAGGTTCTAATTAAATTAGTGGGAGACATTTAATGTTAAAGACCTAATATTAAATGAATATAAATTCCATAGTCTAATTATTTTCTGCTTCGTTTGTTATTTTTGTAGATCAAACTACTAAAATGGCTAAGAATCCAATCGCGAGTATCCTTGATCATAATAAATTAACTGGTCCCAACTTCAATGATTGGTTGAGGAACCTAAAGATTGTTCTTCAGTCTGAGAAGCGAGAGTATGTTTTGGAAACAGCTCCTCCTCCTCCACCGGAGGATCAGACTGCTGAAGAGTATGGAGCCTACTTGCGTCATGTTGATGACAATCTCCAAGCTCGGTGCTACATGCTAGCATCAATGTCTAATGAGCTACAGAGACAGAACGAATTACTGAATAATGCTTCTGAAATCCTAACTCACCTGCAAGAGTTGTATGGTGATCGGACGCGACAAATTAGATATCAGATATCTAAAGAGCTTTTCAGGTGTCGTATGACCGAGGGCTCTTCAGTTCATGATCATGGACTGAAGATGATAGCTCTTGTGGAAAGACTCGAATCACTTGGAGTCATTATGGATAATGAACTCTATGTGGATTTATTGTTGCAATCTCTGCCAGCGTCATTCGATAACTTTGTCGTTAACTACAACATGCATAATATGGAAACTGATCTTCCAGGATTATTAAACATGTTGAAGACGGCTGAGTCCACCATTAAAAAGGACAAGCCGGTACTTCTTGTTGGATCCACTTCCGGATCAAAGGCTACTAAGTCTAAGAAAAGGAAGAGGAAGGGAAAGGTTCCCAATAAGCCCAACAAGAAGGCATATAATGATAAAGGGAAGAACAAACAGAAGGTTAATTCTCAGGCCGATCATGAATGTTTTCATTGTGGCAAAACTGGGCACTGGAAGAGGAACTGCAAGGAGTATCTTGCTAGTCTGAAAAGTTCAGGTATTTATTTTGTTGAAGTTAACTTGTCTGTTAACGATTCTTCTTGGGTATTGGATACCGGCTGTGGCTCACATATTTGCAATGATTTGCAGATGATGGCAAGAAGTAATATGCTAGATGGTGAAGAAACAATCCTAAGGATGGGCAATGGGGCAAGAGTTGCTGCTAAAGCTATTGGGACTGTTTATCTAGCATTGAATAATGATGTAAAGATTTGTCTATCAAACTGTTTGTATGTTCCGGATTTAATAAAAAACATTATTTCTATTCCAATATTGGATAAGGAAGGTTTTAAGTTTGTCATTGAAAATGGAAAATGTTCTATTTTCAAAGACACAACTTTTATTTATTCTGGAAATTTGACAAATGGGTTGTATACCATTACACCACAAAGTCCCATCCTAACCATTCAACAAAATAAAAGGAAATTAGATAATCATAGTTCATTCACAATTTGGCATGCTAGATTAGGTCATATATCCGAAAAACGGATTCACAAATTGGGACCTAAACTCGACCTTAGGGGAGAGGATAGGTTGCCTACATGTGAGTCATGTCTTAAAGGTAAAATGACTAAATCACCATTTGTTGGACAAGTGGAGCGAGCTAAAGGTTTGTTGGATTTGATCCATACAGATGTTTGTGGACCACTAAACGTTAGTGCAATGGGGAACTATCACTATTTCATAACCTTCACTGATGATTATTCACGGTATGGTTATGTTTACCTATTGAGGTACAAATCTGAAGTATTTGAAAAGTTCAAAGAATTCAGAAATGAAGTGGAGAAACAAATTGGTAGAAATATTAAAGTTCTTCGATCAGATCGAGGAGGTGAATATTTGACTAATGAGTTTCTTGATTATTTAAAAGATAATGGGATTGTCTCACAGTGGACGCCTCCTGGAACTCCACAACTCAATGGGGTTTCAGAAAGGAGGAATCGAACATTGTTGGACATGGTTCGATCGATGATGAGTACCACTGATCTACCTCTTTCATTCTGGGGCTATGCCTTAGAAACAGCAGCATATATTTTGAATAGAGTGCCAAGTAAAGCTGTACCCAGCACACCTTATGAGATATGGTGTGGTAAATCACCCTCATACAAATATTTACGAGTATGGGGTTGTACTGCTTATGTAAAGCAGTTAGTGGGAGGTAAGTTGGATATGAGATCCATCTTATGTAAATTTGTGGGGTATCCTAGAGAGTCTATTGGATACTATTTCTATGATCCCTCTGAACAAAAGGTGTTTGTTTCGAGGAATGCTGTATTCTTAGAGAAAGATTTTATCTCAAAGAATAGCGGAGTCATAGAACTTAATGAAGAACAACCACAAATTCCACTAAGTACCACGGAAAACATACCAGTAGAGACTGGACCATCTAAAACACAACCTCTTCGGAGATCCGAAAGGGTTTCTAGGGCGCCTGAAAGGCTATACCTATTGTCAAAAGACAATGAAGAGGGATTCCTTTTGGATAATGATCCAATAAGCTATGATGAGGCAATGTTGGACATTGACTCAGATAAATGGCAAGAAGCTATGCAATCCGAAATAGATTCCATGTATTCAAACAAAGTATGGACTTTGGTTGATCCACCACAGGGTATTGTACCCATAGGTTGTAAATGGGTTTACAAGCGAAAACGTGGTGTAGATGGAGAAGTAAATACTTTTAAAGCAAGACTGGTTGCTAAAGGTTATACTCAAAAACAAGGTGTTGATTATGAGGAAACTTTTTCACCAGTAGCAATGCTTAAATCTATTCGGATATTGCTAGCCATAGCTGCGTATTATGACTACGAGATATGGCAAATGGATGTGAAAACTGCTTTTCTTAATGGAAATATTAAGGAAGACATTTATATGAAACAACCGCAAGGTTTCATATCCAATGGGAGTGAACAAATGGTTTGTAAACTTCAAAGGTCTATTTATGGACTTAAACAAGCTTCGAGGAGTTGGAATATTCGGTTTGATGAAACGATCAAAACGTTTGATTTTCATAAGAATCCGGATGAACCATGTGTTTATAAGAAGGTTAGTGGGAGTGCAGTTACATTTGTTGTTCTATATGTTGATGACATCCTACTCATTGGGAATGATGTAGGGATGTTGCAGTCAACTAGGACATGGTTGTCAAAACAGTTTTCCATGAAAGACTTGGGAGAAGCATCCTTTATCCTAGGGATAAAAATCTATAGGGATAGATTTAAACGGATGATCGGACTATCCCAGTCGACGTACATAAATAAGGTGCTACAACGGTTTAGCATGGAAGAATCCAAACGAGGATATATTCCAATGAGTCATGGGATTTCTCTTTCTAAGACGATGTCTCCAAAGACACCTGAAGAAAGAGAACGGATGAGTCATATACCTTATGCATCAGCTATTGGTAGCATTATGTATGCAATGTTATGTACAAGACCTGATGTGGCTCATGCACTTAGTGTAACGAGCAGATATCAGTCTAATCCAGGTGAAGAACACTGGAAAGCCGTTAAGATGATTCTTAAGTACTTACGAAGGACTAAGGATATCTTTATGGTATACGGCAATGGAGAACTGAAACTAGAAGGCTTTACTGATTCTGGTTTTCAGTCCGATAAAGACGACTATAAATCCATGTCTGGATACTTATTTACTCTGAATGGAGCAGCAGTTAGTTGGAAAAGTTCCAAACAAGAAACAATTGCTGACTCTACGACAGAGGCTGAATATATTGCTGCATCTGATGCTGCAAAAGAAGCTGTTTGGATAAGGAACTTTATCCAAGGGTTGGGTGTAGTACCATCCGTTGTTGATCCAATAATGATTTATTGTGATAACAATGGGGCTATTGCGCAAGCAAAGGAGCCAAGATCTCATCAAAAATCCAAACACATTATGAGGCGATACCATTTGATTAGAGAAATCATTGGTAGAGGCGATGTCGTGATGGAGCGAGTCGACTCAGCAGAAAATATAGCAGACCCCTTAACTAAACCCTTATCACAGAAAGTGTTCGAAGGACATCTTGAGAAGATGGGTCTTAGATACATGAGTGATTGGAACTAGGGCAAGTGGGAGATTGTTAGAGTAGGGTACCCGGCGTTCCAATCTAATTGGACGTATTCTACTTGTAAATACAGTCTATTGGAATTATATTATGAATAAGGCATTTCTTTATCTTAAGAGAAAGCATTTATCTTATAATTGCACTTAAGATAAAATCCCTAGATCACTTATGGTTATAAGGTATGGTTGCGCATAGAGATGGTGATCATGGAACATACCTTGAAAGCCGTGATCTTAAATACAGTTCCAAGTCGATGGATGTTTCGAGATGGGATATCGAATAATCCATAAAAGACTTGCACATAGTTTGTATGCTTGTTGGACAAGAATGTTGCATTCCATCAACATTAGCGTAAGACGTAAGTACATTTATGTGGGTGCTTGTTAGAGAACAAGTTCACTGAACATGACCGTATGAAAATTCTTAATGAAGAATTTATTCAGTCGAATAAGAATTTTCATGTTACAATAGTACATGACTAATCCTAAGACTTGAGGCACAATGGTAACTTTGTGCATATTACATTCTACTTTGATTTATCCTTTTGGTAGCTAGCACTATCGTTTAAAGGGATAAGTTGGGTATTATGTTAATATGTATGGAAGTTTGTTAGTGGCCAATAAAGGATTCGACACTTATGAAGATAAGTGAATTTCCTATGTGTTTCATAGTTATTAATCCAAAGTCCTTGGCCAAGGCAGAGATGAATAGTGATTCATAACCGGGTTAATAAACATGAAATAGAATCATAGTTATTAAGTCAATTTGGGTTTCGACAAAATCATACCCAAGACTTAATCGGGAAATTAGATGTCGAAAGGATTTTACATGTATGGAGTTGTAATCGGAATAGGTTTACTCGCTATTCACTTAATACTAGATTCATGCTACTTGCTAGGTGTTACCATGATATGTGGGTTCATAAATTAAAGGGTTAATTCATGAATAAGAGTTAATAAGATTTAACTCAAATTACAAAGTGTTGTAAACCCACTACTAGTATTAAGGTGAACCTAAAAGGTCACACTAATTATGAACAAAGGTAAAGATTGTATTTCTAATGGTTAGAATTAATTGATAAATATCTAATTTGATTAGATATCAATTAAAGGAATATATTAATCAATAAGATTGATTAATTACATTTTGGATATTACTTTAGTAATTAAGGTAATTACTAAATTAATAAAGTTGAATTTTAAAATAGGATTTTAAATTTCAAAAATCCAAAATAATAATAATATGATTATTATAATATTGGGAAAATGATATAATAATAAAGTCTTGAGAAAGATTCTCAAGATTTATTATCCAATTATTATTTATATCTTTAAATATGATTTAAGGATTAAAATAATAAATATGATTATAATAAAATGGTTGTTGATGGTTGTTTGAACTACTTAACATATCTTATTATTTTCAAAGTCAAAAGTTAGTAAATACTATTTAAATAAAATTTGATTTTATTTAATATTACTAAATGTTGATTATTTTATGCTAAAATGTTTAGTATAAATATATGCAAAATGGTTTTGCATTTAAGTGAAGTTTTTGATCCTAAATTTCTAAGTGTTAGAAAGAGAAGAAAGTGTTCTTCATAAAACTTCAAGAAAGAGTTCTTAAAATTCCCAAATAAAATTCATAAATATTCCTATACAAGAAAACCGAGTCTTTTCTACTAGCGAAGGAAAGTCGTCGGAACCGGGCTTCATAGGGTGGATACGTTTAGAGGGAAGACACTTGGATTCCTCTAGCGAGTAACCTCAAGTCGTTGAAGTTACAACCGGGAACCGATTCCCTCATCCATCATCAATAGTGAAGGAGTTCAAGACATTCGGTAAATATTTTTACTAGTATTTACTTTATAGTAACAAATCAAAATTTGTATATGATGCATGTTTTAAAGATGACGATCAGTTAATTCGCAATTAGTATGTACGGGTGTTGTATTTATACGATAAATACTTACTTTAAAAATTTTAAATTCCGCTGCGTACAGCCCGTACGGTACTATCGAACCCAACAGTGGTATCAGAGCCACGGTTATCGTCTTTAAAACAGATTTTGATTTGTTAAGACTTATGAGATAAGCAATATAATTAATTTTTTATATGATAAAAATATTAATTATAAAATTAAAAATCGTTTTTAAGCCACACGAGTCGTGTGACCTTGTCACACGAGTCGTGTGGCATGAAGAAAAATTTTGATTTTAGCTTCGTGATTTTCACACGAGTCGTGTGACCTTGTCACACGAGTCGTGTGAGCTCACACGAGTCGTGTGACGAGCCACACGAGTCGTGTGAGTCTGGGAAAAATTTTGATTTTCAATTCGTATTTTTCACACGAGTCGTGTGATAAGATCACACGGGTCGTGTGACCCTCACACGAGTCGTGTGACTCATAAATTGATATTTTATGTTCATTTCATTAGATGAATGTTTTAGGGATGATCATGAGCCTCATATTCATTATGTTTGAATGGATGTTTTCATTTTCAATATGATTGAATGAATGAATGGATGTTTAATTATGTTTTCAATATGATTGAAGAAATGTAATTTATCGAGACCTGCGAGTCTCTTGAGATGAAATTTGTAAAATTTTAAATTTTGTATCGTTAGAGATTAGATCAAGGTGGAGACCGTTCGATGACAAAGGCCCACGCATGTGTGGGTAATTTTACAAGTTGTAATCTCGAAGGCCTGTGCTTGTACGGGTAGATAGAATAAATGTAATAGAAGTAGTTCTACTATTTGTTTTATCACGTACATATGCATAGATCCATTTTGGCTCGAATGGATCGAATAGGAAAGGACATGATCATCCCACCATGCATTAGATGTATGTTAGGTTTATTTACGCTTTCGTTTCATTAGATGACTGAAACTGGTAAATAAACGTAAAGATGGTAATCGATGAGATCAAGGAACCCAAACGGATTAATTTGATTAATTCCATATCAAATCAATAATGGATAAAAATAAGTTGGAACTTATTAATCCAGGCCTTCCATCAAAAGTAGATGACATGAGATGCTACGATGTTTTATCATTGGCCACGAGTCGTGGGATGATTCTATGTCGAAAGCTGTGAACTCTATTAAATATATTGATATTCGTGAGACGGATTCCTCTTTGTGTTGGCCATGAGTCGTGGGACACTCTGGTGGGCCGTTATCATGAAAGTTTTGATGGGTTTGATTTGACACCGAGTAATATATATGGAGTCATAAAATTGAGGTATATAAGGAAAGGTGAGGCAAAACATCTTGAAGGTTGTATAGAGATACAATTGTCAAAAAGTTGACTACCGATAAAATTGTTTCATGGTGGCATCATAAAATTGGGACATGAAATATTTTTATTGGACTTCAAGCCCACTATGAAAATAATGATTTTCATAATTATAATGAGGTTCTAATTAAATTAGTGGGAGACATTTAATGTTAAAGACCTAATATTAAATGAATATAAATTCCATAGTCTAATTATTTTCTGCTTCGTTTGTTATTTTTGTAGATCAAACTACTAAAATGGCTAAGAATCCAATCGCGAGTATCCTTGATCATAATAAATTAACTGGTCCCAACTTCAATGATTGGTTGAGGAACCTAAAGATTGTTCTTCAGTCTGAGAAGCGAGAGTATGTTTTGGAAACAGCTCCTCCTCCTCCACCGGAGGATCAGACTGCTGAAGAGTATGGAGCCTACTTGCGTCATGTTGATGACAATCTCCAAGCTCGGTGCTACATGCTAGCATCAATGTCTAATGAGCTACAGAGACAGAACGAATTACTGAATAATGCTTCTGAAATCCTAACTCACCTGCAAGAGTTGTATGGTGATCGGACGCGACAAATTAGATATCAGATATCTAAAGAGCTTTTCAGGTGTCGTATGACCGAGGGCTCTTCAGTTCATGATCATGGACTGAAGATGATAGCTCTTGTGGAAAGACTCGAATCACTTGGAGTCATTATGGATAATGAACTCTATGTGGATTTATTGTTGCAATCTCTGCCAGCGTCATTCGATAACTTTGTCGTTAACTACAACATGCATAATATGGAAACTGATCTTCCAGGATTATTAAACATGTTGAAGACGGCTGAGTCCACCATTAAAAAGGACAAGCCGGTACTTCTTGTTGGATCCACTTCCGGATCAAAGGCTACTAAGTCTAAGAAAAGGAAGAGGAAGGGAAAGGTTCCCAATAAGCCCAACAAGAAGGCATATAATGATAAAGGGAAGAACAAACAGAAGGTTAATTCTCAGGCCGATCATGAATGTTTTCATTGTGGCAAAACTGGGCACTGGAAGAGGAACTGCAAGGAGTATCTTGCTAGTCTGAAAAGTTCAGGTATTTATTTTGTTGAAGTTAACTTGTCTGTTAACGATTCTTCTTGGGTATTGGATACCGGCTGTGGCTCACATATTTGCAATGATTTGCAGATGATGGCAAGAAGTAATATGCTAGATGGTGAAGAAACAATCCTAAGGATGGGCAATGGGGCAAGAGTTGCTGCTAAAGCTATTGGGACTGTTTATCTAGCATTGAATAATGATGTAAAGATTTGTCTATCAAACTGTTTGTATGTTCCGGATTTAATAAAAAACATTATTTCTATTCCAATATTGGATAAGGAAGGTTTTAAGTTTGTCATTGAAAATGGAAAATGTTCTATTTTCAAAGACACAACTTTTATTTATTCTGGAAATTTGACAAATGGGTTGTATACCATTACACCACAAAGTCCCATCCTAACCATTCAACAAAATAAAAGGAAATTAGATAATCATAGTTCATTCACAATTTGGCATGCTAGATTAGGTCATATATCCGAAAAACGGATTCACAAATTGGGACCTAAACTCGACCTTAGGGGAGAGGATAGGTTGCCTACATGTGAGTCATGTCTTAAAGGTAAAATGACTAAATCACCATTTGTTGGACAAGTGGAGCGAGCTAAAGGTTTGTTGGATTTGATCCATACAGATGTTTGTGGACCACTAAACGTTAGTGCAATGGGGAACTATCACTATTTCATAACCTTCACTGATGATTATTCACGGTATGGTTATGTTTACCTATTGAGGTACAAATCTGAAGTATTTGAAAAGTTCAAAGAATTCAGAAATGAAGTGGAGAAACAAATTGGTAGAAATATTAAAGTTCTTCGATCAGATCGAGGAGGTGAATATTTGACTAATGAGTTTCTTGATTATTTAAAAGATAATGGGATTGTCTCACAGTGGACGCCTCCTGGAACTCCACAACTCAATGGGGTTTCAGAAAGGAGGAATCGAACATTGTTGGACATGGTTCGATCGATGATGAGTACCACTGATCTACCTCTTTCATTCTGGGGCTATGCCTTAGAAACAGCAGCATATATTTTGAATAGAGTGCCAAGTAAAGCTGTACCCAGCACACCTTATGAGATATGGTGTGGTAAATCACCCTCATACAAATATTTACGAGTATGGGGTTGTACTGCTTATGTAAAGCAGTTAGTGGGAGGTAAGTTGGATATGAGATCCATCTTATGTAAATTTGTGGGGTATCCTAGAGAGTCTATTGGATACTATTTCTATGATCCCTCTGAACAAAAGGTGTTTGTTTCGAGGAATGCTGTATTCTTAGAGAAAGATTTTATCTCAAAGAATAGCGGAGTCATAGAACTTAATGAAGAACAACCACAAATTCCACTAAGTACCACGGAAAACATACCAGTAGAGACTGGACCATCTAAAACACAACCTCTTCGGAGATCCGAAAGGGTTTCTAGGGCGCCTGAAAGGCTATACCTATTGTCAAAAGACAATGAAGAGGGATTCCTTTTGGATAATGATCCAATAAGCTATGATGAGGCAATGTTGGACATTGACTCAGATAAATGGCAAGAAGCTATGCAATCCGAAATAGATTCCATGTATTCAAACAAAGTATGGACTTTGGTTGATCCACCACAGGGTATTGTACCCATAGGTTGTAAATGGGTTTACAAGCGAAAACGTGGTGTAGATGGAGAAGTAAATACTTTTAAAGCAAGACTGGTTGCTAAAGGTTATACTCAAAAACAAGGTGTTGATTATGAGGAAACTTTTTCACCAGTAGCAATGCTTAAATCTATTCGGATATTGCTAGCCATAGCTGCGTATTATGACTACGAGATATGGCAAATGGATGTGAAAACTGCTTTTCTTAATGGAAATATTAAGGAAGACATTTATATGAAACAACCGCAAGGTTTCATATCCAATGGGAGTGAACAAATGGTTTGTAAACTTCAAAGGTCTATTTATGGACTTAAACAAGCTTCGAGGAGTTGGAATATTCGGTTTGATGAAACGATCAAAACGTTTGATTTTCATAAGAATCCGGATGAACCATGTGTTTATAAGAAGGTTAGTGGGAGTGCAGTTACATTTGTTGTTCTATATGTTGATGACATCCTACTCATTGGGAATGATGTAGGGATGTTGCAGTCAACTAGGACATGGTTGTCAAAACAGTTTTCCATGAAAGACTTGGGAGAAGCATCCTTTATCCTAGGGATAAAAATCTATAGGGATAGATTTAAACGGATGATCGGACTATCCCAGTCGACGTACATAAATAAGGTGCTACAACGGTTTAGCATGGAAGAATCCAAACGAGGATATATTCCAATGAGTCATGGGATTTCTCTTTCTAAGACGATGTCTCCAAAGACACCTGAAGAAAGAGAACGGATGAGTCATATACCTTATGCATCAGCTATTGGTAGCATTATGTATGCAATGTTATGTACAAGACCTGATGTGGCTCATGCACTTAGTGTAACGAGCAGATATCAGTCTAATCCAGGTGAAGAACACTGGAAAGCCGTTAAGATGATTCTTAAGTACTTACGAAGGACTAAGGATATCTTTATGGTATACGGCAATGGAGAACTGAAACTAGAAGGCTTTACTGATTCTGGTTTTCAGTCCGATAAAGACGACTATAAATCCATGTCTGGATACTTATTTACTCTGAATGGAGCAGCAGTTAGTTGGAAAAGTTCCAAACAAGAAACAATTGCTGACTCTACGACAGAGGCTGAATATATTGCTGCATCTGATGCTGCAAAAGAAGCTGTTTGGATAAGGAACTTTATCCAAGGGTTGGGTGTAGTACCATCCGTTGTTGATCCAATAATGATTTATTGTGATAACAATGGGGCTATTGCGCAAGCAAAGGAGCCAAGATCTCATCAAAAATCCAAACACATTATGAGGCGATACCATTTGATTAGAGAAATCATTGGTAGAGGCGATGTCGTGATGGAGCGAGTCGACTCAGCAGAAAATATAGCAGACCCCTTAACTAAACCCTTATCACAGAAAGTGTTCGAAGGACATCTTGAGAAGATGGGTCTTAGATACATGAGTGATTGGAACTAGGGCAAGTGGGAGATTGTTAGAGTAGGGTACCCGGCGTTCCAATCTAATTGGACGTATTCTACTTGTAAATACAGTCTATTGGAATTATATTATGAATAAGGCATTTCTTTATCTTAAGAGAAAGCATTTATCTTATAATTGCACTTAAGATAAAATCCCTAGATCACTTATGGTTATAAGGTATGGTTGCGCATAGAGATGGTGATCATGGAACATACCTTGAAAGCCGTGATCTTAAATACAGTTCCAAGTCGATGGATGTTTCGAGATGGGATATCGAATAATCCATAAAAGACTTGCACATAGTTTGTATGCTTGTTGGACAAGAATGTTGCATTCCATCAACATTAGCGTAAGACGTAAGTACATTTATGTGGGTGCTTGTTAGAGAACAAGTTCACTGAACATGACCGTATGAAAATTCTTAATGAAGAATTTATTCAGTCGAATAAGAATTTTCATGTTACAATAGTACATGACTAATCCTAAGACTTGAGGCACAATGGTAACTTTGTGCATATTACATTCTACTTTGATTTATCCTTTTGGTAGCTAGCACTATCGTTTAAAGGGATAAGTTGGGTATTATGTTAATATGTATGGAAGTTTGTTAGTGGCCAATAAAGGATTCGACACTTATGAAGATAAGTGAATTTCCTATGTGTTTCATAGTTATTAATCCAAAGTCCTTGGCCAAGGCAGAGATGAATAGTGATTCATAACCGGGTTAATAAACATGAAATAGAATCATAGTTATTAAGTCAATTTGGGTTTCGACAAAATCATACCCAAGACTTAATCGGGAAATTAGATGTCGAAAGGATTTTACATGTATGGAGTTGTAATCGGAATAGGTTTACTCGCTATTCACTTAATACTAGATTCATGCTACTTGCTAGGTGTTACCATGATATGTGGGTTCATAAATTAAAGGGTTAATTCATGAATAAGAGTTAATAAGATTTAACTCAAATTACAAAGTGTTGTAAACCCACTACTAGTATTAAGGTGAACCTAAAAGGTCACACTAATTATGAACAAAGGTAAAGATTGTATTTCTAATGGTTAGAATTAATTGATAAATATCTAATTTGATTAGATATCAATTAAAGGAATATATTAATCAATAAGATTGATTAATTACATTTTGGATATTACTTTAGTAATTAAGGTAATTACTAAATTAATAAAGTTGAATTTTAAAATAGGATTTTAAATTTCAAAAATCCATAATAATAATAATATGATTATTATAATATTGGGAAAATGATATAATAATAAAGTCTTGAGAAAGATTCTCAAGATTTATTATCCAATTATTATTTATATCTTTAAATATGATTTAAGGATTAAAATAATAAATATGATTATAATAAAATGGTTGTTGATGGTTGTTTGAACTACTTAACATATCTTATTATTTTCAAAGTCAAAAGTTAGTAAATACTATTTAAATAAAATTTGATTTTATTTAAATATTACTAAATGTTGATTATTTTATGCAAAAATGTTTAGTATAAATATGTGCAAAATGGTTTTGCATTTAAGTGAGGTTTTGATCCTAAATTTCTAAGTGTTAGAAAGAGAAGAAAGTGTTCTTCATAAAATTTCAAGAAAGAGTTCTTAAAATTCTCAAATAAAATTAATAAATATTCCTATACAAGAAAACCGAGTCTTTTCTACTAGCGAAGGAAAGTCGTCGGAACCGGACTTCATAAGGTGGATACGTTTAGAGGGAAGACACTTGGATTCCTCTAGCGAGTAACCTCAAGTCGTTGAAGTTACAACCGGGAACCGATTCCATCATCCATCATCAATAGTGAAGGAGTTCAAGACATTCGGTAAATATTTCGTATTAGTATTTACTTTATAGTAACAAATCAAAATTTGTATATGATGCATGTTTTAAAGATGACGATCAGTTAATTCGCAATTAGTATGTACGGGTGTTGTATTTATACGATAAATACTTACTTTAAAAATTTTAAATTCCGCTGCGTACAGCCCGTACGGTACTATCGAACCCAACACTGCCAACAAAGGCCGATATATTACACCAGTCGGATATTACAAGGAGCTGAGCGTTGGTACTCGGAAGTGGAAAAGGTTGCGTTGGCGCTCATTGCTACAGCTCGCAAGCTGCGGCCCTACTTTCTGGCTCATAAGGTGATAGTAAGGACCAACTATCTGTTCAAAGATACTCTAGGTCGCCCCTCAGCCTCAGGAAGAATGGTGAAGTGGGCGATTAATCTAGGAGAGTACAATGTCGAGTTTGAACCAAGACGGGCAGTAAAGGCTTAGGCTTTGGCAGATTTTATACAAGAATGTACTATGAGCAAGGAGGAAGAAAAATGGATGGTATACATGGACGGTTCCTCGGCAATTGGAGGTGCCGGACTCGGCATCCTAATCATCACTCCCGAGGGTGATCACTTGGAGTTTGCTGTGAAGTTAGGTTTCAGGGTATCAAATAATGAGGCGGAATATGAAGCCTTGTGCAAGGGATATAGCTCATCCTTAAGGAGGGAGCTCGTCAAGTGATTCTCTATTCCGATTCCCATCTGGTAGTCGAGCAGGTTAAGGGAGAATGCGAAGCAAAGGAGGAGCGCATGCAAAAGTATGTAGCTGAGGTGCGGTCGTGGCTTAATGGATTCAGGTCTTGGGAACTCATACAGATACCAGGAGCTGAAAATGGCCGAGTTGACCTCCAATCAAAGATGGCGGCGATAGTGGTGGATTGTAATTCACGGTCGGTTACGTCAATGGAAATGACGGGGAGTACTTTGGATCGGGTTTTGGAAGTAGAGGAGCATGAGGATTGGAGATCGCCTTTGATAAAATGGTTGCAGGAGCAGGTTGAAGGAAAGGACATAAGAAATGACCCGGTAGATCGGCGGGCTTCACGATTCTACCTGCAGAATGGGATTTTGTACAGACGATCTTATGTAGGACCGCACTTGAGGTGCATTTCTGAGAAGGAAGGAGACTATGTGCAGCGATCATATGAAGGCTCGATCATTGGTAGGGAAGGTATTTCGAGCGGGGTATTTCTGGCCCACCACGAGGACAATGGCGCAAGAGATGGTGCGGAAATGTCTCAAGTGTCAGCAGCATGGCCCTTTCATTCATCGGCCTGCAGAGGGCATGGTACCTATAAGTTCACCATTACCCTTCACTCAATGGGGAATCGACATAGTGGGACCTTTACCTCAGGCAACAGGTCAACGCAAGTTCTTAGTAGTTGCGATCGACTATTTCACAAAGTGGATTGAAGCGGAGCCCTTGGCCAAAATTACATAAGACAAAATGATAAAGTTCTTGTTTACTAATATTTGCTGCCGATATGGTATTTCTCGAGTTCTCGTCTCGGATAACGGGACCCAGTTCAAAGGTTGGCATATCATGGAGTGGTGCAAGAACATGAAGATTAAACAGCAGTTTGCGTCGGTAGCACACCAGCAAGCTAATGAACAAGCGGAGGTGGCGAATAGATCCATTCTAAATGGACTAAAGGCTAGGTTGGAAGGGGCCTTGGGAGCTTGGGTCGACGAGCTCGACTCAGTTCTTTGGTCATATCAGACGACTCCTAGAGCTTCGACAGGGGAGACACCGTTCAGTTTAGTTTATGGAATGGAGGCAGTCATTCCGGTTGAGATCGGCCTCATCTCAAGGAGGATAGATACTTAAGATGAAGCTGTGAATACTGATTCGCGACGAGAGGCACTTGACCTGGTCGACGAGTTGCGTGATCAGGCCATGGTAAGAACCATGGCGTACAAACAGCGAATGATAGAAGCTCATGATAAGTCTGTGCGAGCCAGGCATTTTCAGGTGGGAGACCTAGTCTGGCGGCAAGCTGATGCTCTAAAGCATGTTGGAAAATTGGAACCCAATTGGGAAGGGCCTTACAAAGTCGAACGGGTCCTGATAGGAGGAGCATACGAGCTTAGTGATATGGAAGGACGATTGTTACCACGACCATGGAACGTACTCCACCTGAAGAAATATTATGCCTAGCTGAGGAGATTCTCTTACATAATTATTGTTTGGTGCTATTTTCCTTTAGAATAATGTTGCTTTCTTTCTGAATAATATCGTTTTCTTCTTGAATAATGGAAGTTACCATTTTCTGAATTACGCTTGCTTTGATGATAATCGCGAGCTTGTCGAGCTCGACGATGATGTTTTTAGGGCGAAAGCCTGTCATGATAATCGCGAGCTTGTCGAGCTCGGCGATGATGTTTTTAGGGCGAAAGCTTGTCATGATAATCGCGAGCTTGTCGAGCTCGGCGATGATGTTGTCATGATAATCGCGAGCTTGTCGAGCTCGGCGATGATTTTTTTAGGGCAAAAGCCTGTCATGATAATCTCGAGCTTGTCGAGCTCGGCGATGATGTTTTTAGGGCAAAAGCCTGTCATGATAATCGCGAGCTTGTCGAGCTCGACGATGATGTTGTTAGGGCGACAACATGTCATGATAATCGCGAGCTTGCCGAGCTCGGCGATGATGTTGTTAGGGCGAAAGCCTGTCATGATAATCGCGAGCTTATCGAGCTCGGTGATGATGTTGTTAGGGTGAAAGCCTGTTATGATAATTGCGAGCTTGTCAAGCTCAACAATGAAGTTGTAAGGGCGAAAGCCTGTTCAACGAATCGCAAGCTGGTTGAGCTCGGCGATGATGTTGAAAGGATGAATGCCTATTCCAACATCCATAACTTCAGTAAGACTTGGTGATGTATGTTACGAAAATTTATAAGCTTGTTGTGCTTAGCGACAAGTCCTTCAAGCAGAAAGCCTGTTCATGGCCATGGAGCTCGGCCGCGAAGGAAGGGGATTGATAATTTATCCTGCACATTTCGTGGACTGGTCGAGCATACTTATATTGTTCCTAGCCTGGTAAGAGTTTATACTCATCGCCAAATCAAAGATAGGAAGGTCGGTATGAGATCCTGTTAAGACGAATCCTTGACAGTTGACGAGGAAAGTACCATTTACAAACACATTTGACAAAGTATAGAAAATAAACCAAGCATTCGATTAAAAGACAAAGTCCAGGTGGTCTGCAATCATGCTTACAAAAGGAATCAGTTTGAAGGCCTAAGACAAAAGGTAGCAAAAGGCGTTAACCCATAACAGGGAAATAAAAACAAAAGAAAAACAAAAAAAAAAAAAGCAACAAACATCATCTTACGGAGACTATAGAGTCTCCTCCTCGTCAACCCCATCTTCGATAGCATCCTCCGCGTCACTGTTCAGTTTAGCCTTTTTCTTGGCAACCCGGTACCAACCAAGGGAAGTCGGCTGGCTGTGACTTATCGCCATTCCAACCAATAGGTTCGGGAAGGTCGGATACCATGGAAGCCTTATCCACAGAACCTGTGAAGCCTGGAGCCTTGGCTAGAGTAAGAGTGCGGTCCACGCCCTCATGGAAGTACTGGAGGTAGGCCGTGCCGAGTTTATTGAGAAAGGCGGTCGTATGTTCATAATACCCAACAGCTCAATCCGGTAATGCTCAAGGAAGCGAGTGCCACGAGCCGAGGATAGGAAAGAGTTTTCACCATCCCGACGAGGTAAGGCTACACGCTCGTCCACAAAAAGCTGAAGTGAAGCCAATTCAGTCTCCTTGGCATGCATCTGTTTTAAGAGTTTGACGACCTCGTCGCCCCTCAACATTAGCTGGGCGTTGAGCTGGTCGATCTCCTCTTTTTGACGGTCCAGTGCTTCTTTCATACTAGCCACCTCGGCCTTCGCGGCATTAAGATCATTCTGATGAGTTTCAACTTTTGAGGTGCCCTCTGCATTGGGGCTAGGGCGGCCAACGACTGCAAAAAAATATAAAAAATAATAATAATAATAGAAGAACACAAAATCATAAGAGTGATATTGTTATAATGTTTGAACGAGCAGCTCGGAAGGGTTATCTTAACCAGGTGGAATAAGGTGGAGGAAGCTCGCACTTGACTATCTTCACAACCAGAGGTTTTCCCCTCGGGAAAGATAGAAAGGAGGTAGGCAGCAGCCGAGATGGAATCCTCATTGCCCGCAAAGGATTTAGGCTGTCCAAGGGTGGATTTTGGACTAGCATTTGGTTGGGGTGACTCTTCATTTTTCTCTTTTCCACCTTTCGTGGTTTTGGGGCGTTTCGTTTTTGTTTGCTTTTGGGAAGTTTGGCGGTTTGGTTGACGCTTCTTTTTTGCTCCAGCGGTGGTCTGGTCGGCAGTAGGGTTCTGCGCATCCGCGGCAACGGTCCGGTCGGCAGCCGCATCGGCTTGGTGGAGTGGCTGCGTAGGATGCCCGGTGCGCTTGGGCGTCGCGAGCGCCAAGCTGAAAATGGATTCTGCAATGCGCCACACTAACATAGTTAGTATAGTAGCAAACAATGTACACCGTAAATATATAAGAAAGAAAAGAAGATGCCAAAGCAAATGTAATGAAGAAGGATAGCTCGTGGTCCCCACCTATGTCATCCACAGCCTCTGTCGGATGACTGGAGAGTTTGAAGTGGCGAAGTAGGCGGGCGTCAGTTGTTAATTTTACAACATGGAGGGGTTTTGTATTCCACTCCGCAATGAGGGCGTAGTATTCGGCATTCGGACGTGGGTTGTCCCGCTGTTTTGGAAGTTCGTGGATCCACTCGGGCAGAAAGTCGAAGGTATCAATTGGAGGGCGTACAAAGTAATACTTGTCTTTCCAAGTGTGTATTTTGTTCTTAGGTTGGCTAAGGAACTTTGCGTTATGGCGAGTGGATATGTAGTAGGAGGTGCCGAGTGGTTTCATCCACAAGCAATAAAAGCAAAATTCTGGGTCTAGCCTGCCAAGCCTTGTTAGGCATATCATAATGAAGCTTACAAGCATCCGAATGGCATTGGGAGAATAATGGTTTAGAGGCAAACGGTATAAGCTGCTTAGCTCGAGGAGGTCGTCACGAAGAGGAAACCTCAGCCCGACAGTGGCCCAGTCGAGGAAAAATGTATAGAAACCAAATGGTAGGTTGGTATAGAAATGTTGGGGTTGAGGTATTTTGAACTCGCAGTCTCCGGGAAGTTCAATCTTCTTAAGGGTTCTTGTTATGCTATCGGGTGGAAGGGAAGAGAGCATGCTGAGGCGGGCCGAGCTAGTCGTGGAGGAAATGATTTTTGCCTTGTTAGCCGAGGTGGCCGAGGTAGAAGAGTCTCCACTCGTCGACGCCGACAAGGCTAGTGTTAGCGGTGGTTCGCCTAATGGGAATAGGAGTTCTAATTAGTCGACGGGCTAGGTTTTCTAAATGACAATTTAGAATATGCAAAAATAACAATACGTTGGTGACGGGAAATACGTTCATTCGAATGTAAATTATGGTCGAAAATTGTACTTCAGGTCAAAGTTAGGAGCACTTACCCATGAAATCGCCGAACATGATCGAAGGAAGCGGAGACCGAGGGTCTTGTTCTGGAGACTTGCCGAGAAACGGAGAGCACTTCGCCAGATTTTTGTTTCCGTGTTCGAAAAAAGAAAGAGATGGTGTGTTACGGATGAATAAGAAAATGAATCTGGTAGGAGTTGGTATTTATAGGAGGATTATTTGTGAAGGAATGTAAGGGACAGTTGATCTGGGACGATCATTCAAAATAAGATCGACGGCATACAGTCAAGGTAGGTTAAGGGAAGTGGCGGGCTCGAGGAATGAATAATGAAGACCGTCCAAATTTTTGATTAAATCTATGGATACGGTTGCTGGCGTAAGGCAGACGATTGGTAAGTGGAAGAATTATTTGGGTGCGATAGTCGAGGTCGCGACATGACGAGCTCGCAGAAGATTGCGACATGATAGCTCGCAGATGATGGCGATATGACGAGCTCGCAAAAGATTGCAACGTGACGAGCTCGCAGGATGTGGCGATATGACAAGCTCCCAGAAGATGGCGATGTGACGAGCTCGCAGACGATGGCGATATGACGAGCTCGCAGAAGATGGCGACGTGACAAGCTCGCAGGAGATGGCAATTGGACGAGCTCGTGGTTCTGTAATGTGATGAGTTCGTGGTTTCGAGGATTTTCGATATGACGAGCTCGCGGTTTTTCGATGCGCCGAGCTAGCGGATTCTTGATGTGACGAGCTCACGATTTTGTTGGTGTGACGAGCTTGCGGTTTTCTATACGACGAGCTCGTGGTTCGGTGGTGTGATGAGTATGCAATTTGGAAAGGTGACAAGCTCGTAATTTTGCAAGGTGACGAGCTGATGGCTTCGATGTGGGACGAGCCTCTAATGTTTGTGAAAATGACGAGCTCATGGGACGGGCTTCTGATGTGTGAAAATGACGAACTCACAGGGGTGGTGATATGACGAGCTCATCATAATTGTAACATGGCGTGCTCCTGATACTCAGGGGATGACTAGTTTAGAGCGTGGTGAGTTCATGGTGCTCATAGCGGTATGACGAGCTTATTATCATGGTGTTATGATGAGCTCATATTGATTTAGATGTGACGAGATCGCAGAAATTGTGACATGACGAGCTCATAGAAGTAATGAAATGAGGAGCTCTCGGAAGCTCACGAGCTCACAGAGGCGGTGGTGTGACGAGCTCGCAGAGACGATGCTATGACGAGCTCTCAGGGTTATGACATGATGAGCTCATGGTGACGGAAATGCGACGAGCTGGGTGGAATGTGTGACGACCTAATGCTGAAACCGTGAGAGTAATTTCTTGGACGACCTACGACCTGCGGCTACTCGTCCTCGTAATTCGGAGGGGCTAGATGATATAACATATTTGTGGCTCGGTTAAGTGGTCCTGCAAACCGAGTTGAGAATGAGCTCGGCAGATATTGGACCGATGATGGAAAAGCATAATGGTAAGGAAGGTTCTTTAAGCTCGGCCGCTCGCGTTTGGCCGAGGTAGGATTTTGAGCTAAGCAACCTTGAAAAGGATGAGCTGGGCAAGGTGAGCAAGGGTGGATGATCTTAAGTATGACATGCGATCTGAATGTCGAGAGCTGGGCGCAACCGAGCTGATGTAGGAAAGCTGGTGGAAAGCTCGGCGTTGGCCGAGCTCATCTAGCGATCTGTCACTGACGTGTAGGTCGTGGAGTCTTCCTCTTTGTTGAGATTAGCATTGCCAAGAGGGGGTGGAAGAAGAACTCTATTGGTAGTGGGAGTCTTCCTAGGTCACGGTTCTTCAACTATAAAAATGAGAACATGTTTCTTTTTACACACAACACATACAACATATACGAAATACGCATTGTCTTCTATATCTGCTACCTTTTTTGAATTCTTCACTGACTTGGGCGTCGGAGTGTTCGCGCCGGGACCACCCCCGGCTTGTTTTGCAGGTTACCGGCAATCCAAGAAAGGCGAACCGATTCAGAAGAGGTGGTCCAGCAGTTCGGGACAATTTGATGTATCGGCTCTAAGACTGAAAAAATAACTAAAATAGAATAAAGGTCGTCCACTACCGCCGACAACAATTGAGCCATACGCGCAAACGGCCCCTATCGGAAGACAAAAACACGACCCAAGGCAGAGAAGCCCACCAACACGGATCTAAACGAACCGAATTTTGAATCTCCGCCCACTAGAACCACTACGCTCCCCACCGTAAATCCAAGGCGGAGAAGCCCACCAACGCCAAATCGGTCGGAAGCAGCCGATCTCCACCATCGACAACCCACTTTTAGTAGCAGCATCTATGGTAATACTTTATAAATTATTGGTTTCGGTATCATATTATTGTAACACTTTAAATAGAAAGTGTTACAATAATATGATACATAAATCAATAATTTGTAAAGTATTACAATAAATGGTGCTACCTAAAGTCATTAGAGAGGAGCGACGCCCGCGATGGAGGCCGACGCCGGCGGAAGCAGAGGCAAAATGCGAGATAGAGAGAGGGCTAGGATTTCTGATTTGGGGTTTTTTTTAAAGGAGAGAGAACATCTTTATCGAATTTCTCAAAATGTCTGTAACAACTTCACAATGATCAATATAGCATGATTGGGATACTAAATTAGTAGCCTGAGTTGAGACATTTGGTAAAGGACTCAGCGTGGCCTGAAAAATATGCAAACTTATGTTCATTTACCGTGTACATGATAAATACAAAGTCATGTCCATTTACAAACGT
This sequence comes from Striga asiatica, assembly GCA_008636005.1. Classification (NCBI taxonomy): domain Eukaryota; kingdom Viridiplantae; phylum Streptophyta; class Magnoliopsida; order Lamiales; family Orobanchaceae; genus Striga; species Striga asiatica. The sequence continues at coordinate 364,981 of BKCP01004716.1, read as the reverse complement.
AGAATAACTATTCTATGGTATGATTATGAAGCAACAATTTTGACATATTTCTAATTAATACAATTGGGTGCATGTCAATTCATCATTTTACGAATAGCTTTATAAGAGTGTTATCGAGTCGTTGGACTCAATATAGATTTTGATCGCTGCACAACAAAATTGCAACAATATTTTTGTTTGATGGTGTGCATGGAATATGAATATATAATATAAGTCACAATAACGAAACAATAAAGAATTGCAATTAGTTGAAAAAAATGAGAGGTGGTATATGGCAGATAAATAGACGAATAAGTACTATTTGTTGATTATATTGAATTTGGTTTCCTGAGCAGAACAAAAAGTTAAATAATAAATATTTTTGTTTATATTGAATTCGACTTACTGACTAGGACGGAAGTTATATAATTAGACCGTTACAAAAACTAATAAAGCAATGGACAAACAAAAATTAAAAATGTATTTCAGTTTTTTTTTTCTTTATTTCGAACGAACAAATATATTAATAACTCAAGAATGTACAATCAGGCATCGGACTGGTTACAATATAATTCTACCCTAACAATCTGGCAAATGAGGAAATACTGGGAGAAACACATCATTGTTCACCCTCCAATGCAAAAATAACCAACTTACTACTAAAACTAGAAGAGAAACATTTAGATACAAACTGATTTTTTAAAACATAAATATCATCACATACGGTTTTAAAAGAACAAGCCAAAAACTATATAGAGTTCAGTTTTTCCACAACCCCTCTTTCAACCAAACAACAGTAAACACCCCACACACACACACACCCGACACCCACCATTTTGACAGGTTCATCAAGCACCCATCGCACTGCTCTAAGAGTAGCAGTCTCTTGGTTTGTTGGGTTCTATTAAGAACATCACCGATATGCACATTTGAATCTATCGAAATAAATCCTAACGCAACGGAATCTATAGTTAGGATCAGAACATTAACGTTTAAAATTATTGCCGACTCTGAGAAGTTGTATATTTCCTCTGTAGGTCTAGATTATTTCAACGATCAATATCCAAATAATATTATCCTTCAACGGTCTTGTTCAATACTTATCATAAGTACTAGTGCAATCCATCAGTCAAAGACCAACTGAATCAAGATTACACTATAGTTTTTTTTCCAACAAAGGTTCCAATGTCTATCTAGACTTTGAACAATTAGTTTATCTTACAAGGAACAGACAATATGATCTTTTCGTTTGACACATCGAACCATAATATCTACAATGTAAGATGAATGAATTATCATTGCATAAATACTTTGACTAAAACATGATTGTCAGATCAAAATGAAATTGCCAGAACCTGAAAGCCAAGATTTTACAGTATATCCTAACATTGTTTTCAGCCCAACCCCAAGATGATTTTCATTCTTGCTGCATTGAGCCCTCCTTTGTTACCACTCCACCCATACCAACAGTTTCAGCTTTAGAGCATTTGAAGAGCTGATGATATAGGTCTTCAGGTTGTTCCCCACAAATAGTGCAAATGGTATCCACTTCCAACTCTTTTTTGCTTCAATTGCATTGTAGTACTCAAGTAACTATGATCAATGTTGGGGTTCTATCAAGAACGTCGTAATCATGCAAGTTATAGATCAATCTACGAAAGTAAAGCCTAAACACAGTGAACTAGAGTAAAGATAGAATGCTTACGACTTAAAAATTTTGAAGACTTTGTACAGACTTACCCGACCAACGAAGCCGGACAAACGGTTCGGTGAAGATCTTCACTCGATGCTCTTCATGCTTCATCCACATGTGGTATGCTTGCTCGTCGGTCGCCAGAGGTGTGCATCGTCGCCGGACATTGTGCGTGGGTGGCGTGTGTAAGCGCCACTGGGAGCTTGCTGCTGTTAGGGTATACTGTAAAAGCCTGGCTTTCAGTTTCTGATAATACCATTTTGAACGAGAATTATGTTTTAGTCAAGTATGCGTGTTTGCAGTTTGTATGCGAACATAAGTTCCTTTATTTTACATTGTAGATAGTATGGTTCAATGTGTCAAACAGAAAGATCATATTATTAGTTCTTTGTAAAATATAGATAATTGATTCACAGTCTACACAGTGAGGGTTGTCGTGTGATTTTGATTTAGTTGATCTTTGATTGATGAATTACACTAGTATATCGTGTGTACTGAATGGACCTACGAATGAGAAGATTATTTTTTACTGAGCAAGTAAATAATCTAGACCTCAGTAGTTGATGCGTTCTCTTTACCTGTAAGATAATAAACAGACATATGTACTTATCACTTATTTTTTGATTTACCAAGGGTGATTCCTATTTTAGTTAGGATGACATACTCAGTATTTTGATAAATAATTGTGTTTATATGATTTGTTGTTGAAATTATCGGTCACTATGTCTCGGTCCGCTGGGTTGATGACGTCCCCAAAATAAGCTCAGGAAGGATTTATTATGTTAAGCCCTGCAGGCGCATTAATTTTCAAACATAATAATTAAGACCTGAGTAGTACTAATTTTGGATAATTAATAAAAGAATTTGATTAATTATATTTTCAGTAATTAAGGGCATGCTTGTTTATGAAATAATTTGTTCAAAATGAGTTATTTTGATTAACTAGAGTTAAATTTGAAAAAAGTGATAGGGTTAGTTGTTAGTGGGATGTTAATAATATATTAAAATAATATTTAAAATAAAATAATTATTAATGATTTGATGTAAAAGTAGGATATAAATGATTGGAAATGATTGGAAATGATAGGTAGTTAAAATTATGTGAGTGGATGAATAGTGAACTAAAGTTGATGTGATATGTAAGAATGATTGGTTTATAATATTTAATTATATAAATAATATAAATGATAGTGGGGTGAGTTAAAGTTGAGTTAAATTTTGAGTATGAAATGAATTATATCATAAACAAGCATGCCCTAAATTACTCAATGGATGTTATATGTTAAACGTAGGAAGGTAAATCGACCAATTAAATTAATTAATCAAATTAATAAGAAGGGGACGATTTTTTTTTTCTAAATTGGAGTTAAATGGGGAGATCAATAATATTTTTTTTTCACACGGTAAAAAACAATCTCATATCATCAAGAAAATATTGCATAGGGAAAATCCCAAGCCTGGGTCACTGAGAGGACATATACTCAAAGTGCTGCCTAAATCGAGCCAATACACCAACTGAATCATCACACAAACCATAGCCTATCTAACAATTCACCCCCCACTAATGTACAAGGAGTAGAACTGATCCAATACAACATATTACAACATAATACAGAAGCCTTTGGCTGCCAGATCTTCTGGCTGCCAGACCTTCTCGAAGACCCAAATATTACGAGCTCATCACAGCCACCATAAAATGTAGGTAGAGAGCTGAATTCTATCTTCAGAAGCCTCATTCAATTTCATTGTGCTGATCCACCACCACCATTCCTAGAAAGATAGCTTTTTCTCTTGCACTCTGTTCCACTGTACAGGTGACAACTTCCATATTTGTTGAGCTCTGGCACATTGGAAAAGAACATGCTCCAGTGTTTCAGCAGCCTCACCATAGATTGGACACTCAACTTCAACTTCCAACCCTCTTCTTCTCAAATTTCCTCTGACAGGTAGAATATTGGTGAAACACCTCTAGATAAAGTGTTTAACTTTACCCAACACTTTCAGCTTGCAACATCTTCTTCTTGCTCTAGTGTTTCCAACAGCAGTCCTACTAGCATCAAAGTTTGCTTTCAGTTCTGGTTTACCTCCAACCAGCCCCGGGACCCAATGATAGTCACCAAGTCTTGTATTTGCCCTATTTTTTTTTTTTTTTTNTAATGCTCACATGCTTTTGCAATAAAGGGATCAGAGTAGACCATGTATTCCAAAGCCAAGAAGCACCTTTTGTCTTTTTGTACTCAAACAGTAAGGACTTGGCTTACCAGCAGCTCCTGTTCTGAGAATACTCTCCATACCTATTTCAGAATAAGGGCTATACTAAACAATAATATATCTTGAAACCCGGGTCCCCCTTCAGATTTTGGGATAGAAAGTTTATCCCATGATCTCCAATGCATTCCAGAATTTTGCATATCACCATTACTCCACCAAAATTGTGCAATTAGCTTACTCACATCTCTACTCACCCCTACAGGAAACGTAAATCAAGACATCACAAATACTAGTATTGCATTAAGTACAACCTTCACAAGCACTTCCCTACCAGCAACTGATAAGAACTTATTAGTCCAACTATCAATTCTGTTCCTTACAACTTTAATCACAAACTGGAAAGTCTCTCTATTAGAAGAAACAATTCCCAAAGGCAACCCTAAATATTTATATGACCTTTTAACCACCACATCTATGAGAATAGAGCAAAGCTCGATTTAATATCCTCAGAGCAGTTCTTGTTTAAAAACATTAAAGATTTTTCCAAATTAACCTTCTACCCAGTAAACACTTGGTATTTATTAAATACCTCCAAAATTGTAGCAACATGCATCTCATCAGCTTTACAAAACACTAAAGCATCATATGAAAACAAAAAATGACAAATCATAGGACCATTATGAGATACTTTAATTCCCCTAAAACTGCCATCATTGACCTTCTGCCCCAAAAGAGATGAAAAAACCTCAGAAACCAATAAGAATAGATAAGGGGAAAGAGGCTCCCCCTATCTAATTCCTCTGGTTGGTATAACAAAACCAAAAGCTTTGCCATTCACATTAAATGAGAAAGAAGAAGAAGATATACAAGCAAAAATCCACTTAATAAAAGGTGCATGAAAACCCATTCTATTTATGATTCTCCTTATGCAGTCCCATTCCACTCTGTCATAGGCATTCTCTATATCCAGTTTAAGAGCTAAGAACCTGTTAGGGCCAGACCTATGCTTGTTGAGGAAATGAAACACCTCATGGGAAATTACCACATTGTCCAAAAGTAGTCTCCTAGGAACAAAGGCATTTTGCACAGGGCTAATACAGACATCAGGACATGATTTCAATATGTTTGCAAGCAGTTCGACAATTACTTTATACATGACACCACATAGGCTGATTGGTCTGTAGTTGTTGAGAGATTCAGGGTATAGACATTGAGTAATCAGTGTAACAATTGTGTGGTTCCAGTTTTTCAGCAAAATACCAGACAAGAAGAAACTTTTGATAGCTCTACTCACATCCCTACTTAATATGTGCCAAAAAATGTTGAAAAAATTTACCAGACACACCATCCTCGCCGGGTGACTTATCAGGGGCCAGGCTAAAAACAACTTCTTTGATCTCTTCCTCCTCTATAGGCCTGATCAGAAGATTATCCATGTCATCAGTGAGAGATTGAGGTATGTGTTGAAGAATGTTATCGCCACCCTGGGACCCTTCAAATGAAAAGAGAGAAGAATAGAACTCTGTGATATGATTAACCATGATTGTCTCATCCTCACACATTTCTCCATTCTCTGTTAGTAAACTTTGTATGTCGTTCCTCTTTCTTCTCTGAGCCACAAAAGCATGGAAAACATGGGTATTGCTATCACCTGCTTGAGCCATAAGACTCTAGATTTTAATCTCCAAAACCTTTTCTCTTCTTTATATGCATTGTCCAGCACATATTTAGCTCTCTCTCACTCCTCCTAGTTCCTACCTCCCCCTTCACTTCTTAAAATCTCATTTTTTTGGTCAAAACCAGAATTGCTTCCTCGGAGTTTCTTTTTGTTGGTTTCCTCCAAGCTAGTAATGTCATTCTGGTATTTTTCACCTTCTGGTGGACCTGAAACATAGGAGATCCTTCAACAGGTATTTGCCAGCCACTTTCTACAGCTTGAGTCACCCAACTAGCTTTAACCAACCACTGTCAAACTGAAACTGCTTTTTGTTAAACACCACCTCCTTGCCTGTATCAATGAGCAGGACATTGTGGTCAAATGCACACCTGAAGAAATTTTGAGACTTCCATCTTAGGAAAACTGTTAGACCACCCCAGAGAGGCAAACACCTTATCTAGTCTCTCCTCTACATATCCTTCTACAACCCTGTTGTTTCCCCAAGTGAAAAAAGCCCCTTTTTGATCAATCTTCTGCATTCCCATTCTCATTATGAATTCTTTAAAGCCCACAAAGCTAGCTTTAGATCTCCTCCTACCACCCTTTTTTTCTTCATTTTTTGTAATGTCATTCCAGTCACCTGCCATAGCCTACGTATTACCCCCAACAGCTTTGTCTTTCCTCTAAGAACTTCCACTGGTTCATCCTAGTTTCTCTGTCAGTACTTAGGTAAACTAGAATTAACCAAATCCACCCTACCATTCCTGGACTCTTCACTTCTACCTGCAAACAGAATTCATTACCCAACACAATCCTCACTTCTGTATTCACATCCCACATTAGCAATAAATCACTTCAAGATCCCACTGGCTTCTCCAAATACCATCTACTCTCAAACCCTAACTTTTCACAAACAGTTTTGATGAAATCTGGGGATTTCTTTGTTTCAGACAAAAAAACCCTAAACAGAGCTGCATCTCCTCCACACCCTTCTCATGCTCTTCTTCCTTTGGATCATCCTGTATGTCCTCCCTTTTGTGTCCCTCTCCTCCATCTCATTCATGGCCGAGTTTGGTTGGATGCTAGTAGAGACATTAGATCCCAACTTGGAATTTTGCTATGGGCCACTTGTCTTTGTCCCAGAACTCCCTCCTAGAATAGATGTTTCTTCCTCCAGAGAGAAACTCATTGGCATTGATCCACACGCCATATTGTCCCTCTGACTGGATGTTATTTTCAATGTCTTGGAGTCTTTCTAGTCAGTTTCTGTCCAAATGACCTATTCTTCCATAGTAGTAGCATAGATTAACCAATTTCTCATATCTAAAGGCTACCCTCACTCTTTGATCTTCCAGCTTCACATTAGTACATCTTGGCACAGGTTCTTGCAGATTGGTCACCACTAGTAATTTTAAAGAACATCCCTGATCCCCCCCAGCTTTACATATAGTCACATTCTTCATACCCTTGAACACACCTCCAATTTTTATTCCTACTTCTGTGCACATCCAGTTAAACGGGACATTATGCACCTGAACCCAAATATTCAACTCCCCAAAATGGTAAGATGAGATATTGGTTCTTGAATAATTAATTATGCCCTGAAGCCACTTTTCATTTATCCTCAATCGAACTGAAGATAAATTGAATGAAAATAACATTCAATTCCTTTACCTCCAGTGACTGTTGGATTTTCCAAATATCCCCCATGGCTCTTTAATCTCCAAAAGTCCAGCTCTTCGGTCACCCACCACTTTCCCAAATAAGCTTCATCCACACTCCTCTTCGCTTTATTTGATATCGTCTAATCGGATCTCAACGTCGTCGGCTTCCTTATCCGACAAAGCGAACTTTTGAAGTTTGGACATAACATCCTCCTCCCTCCCGCCCAATCACCTTCATTGTCTGTATTAATCTAAATTGCTGCCACCACTTCTTTACCTCCCTCTATGTGGATCACGACCGACCTCTCACACTCAACTACACCTTCACCAAAGGAATCAAAATCTTTGAGAGAGAATTATTGAGCTCTCACCAGAGAGAATTTCAAAGGTGTCGAAATAGGGAATTCCAACTCCTTACTCTATTGGAATGTTTTATTATTTATTCAAATAAGAAAAATGAATTAAATTGTCTTTCTAGAATTTTCCTAAGTAGGAGGATCTAATACCTTCTAGAATATTACCAAGGTAGGAAAACATGGAGTCTTCTAGAAGGATAATTAAGTTGAAAGAGATTAAGACTTTTAGAAGGTTAAGGAGTTGGAAAACACAAGGTTTCCTAATACTATTTAAAGAAGCTCATATTTAGCACCTCTTTAGGGTCTCTAATGTAGCCTATAAATACATCAAGTCCCAACACCTCCATACACACATGTAATGCATGTTTGTTAGTCTTCCATAAGAGAGAAAAATTGAGTTTCATAATTTAGGAAGTTCGAGAGTTTCGTTTAGTCGCACCACCAAGGCTATTCGAAGTAGGTGTAAGGGTAATACATTTGAAGATCATAATGGATAATTTTTTACACCCCGATGAATTAATTATCACCGAAAAAAATTCCTGGCAACCACAAAATCATCGGAAACTGCCGCAGCCAGCAGCCCACGGCCAGCCGCAGTGATCCTCGGCAATGTACATCCCGACTGCATGCATGAAACATCGACCCGTGGATCGCCCAGACACAGAGACTAGCGACGCCCAGCGATGCCTGCTCGACCGCAACGACCAGTGCGACCGAGACATCCTCGGGCCCCGACGTGCGACCCGCTAGGATTTCGCTCAGCGCCCGACACGCACGAGCTCCCTGCAGCGCCCGACGCACACGCCCTACGAGACCGCACCCGAGGCCCAGAGACTCGCGGAATCCTAGGCGACCCGCAGGCAGCGCCTGACGCATGACGTGACCTGCACTACCCAACTAGCTCCCGACCACATTCGGTGACCCGTGATCAACTGAGGAGGACAAATCCTGCTGCCTAACGGACTTTGCGAATCAGACGATCTCCTACAGAGAAAATCTACAACGTCTCAGAGTCGACAAATATTTTAAACTGTAAGTCCTAAACCTAACTATAGATTATGCTACGTAAGGTTTTAATTCATTATATTTGGATGTGGATATAGATGACATTCTTTGTAGAACCCAACAACTGTGTTGGCTGTTGGTGGATGAACGGGATCATCTGCTATGCATGGAATTTTCTGGGACATGGACTGACTGGAGCAAGGCGAACATGCGCGTCTTGGCGAGGATCAGCTTCGTTGCATGGGGATTGACTGCGTCACATGGGTGGTGCACGCTGTTGGTATACGGGCGCTGGGGTTGCAAAATTTGTGTACGTCTTGGCCGTGCATCGCGTTGCAGCTGGCAGCGGCTTGGCGCTATGGCGGTTGCGCTAGGTCGCGCTGCTGCAACGGCTGGGCCTATTGGGCTCGCTGTGGTCCGCGGGTGAAATGCGGCGATGCACGACTGAGAAACGGTCCTCTCAGGGTTGCCTCAGATGACCTCAGGGCTTCTGTCGTATGTTCTTTACATGATCTTTGAACGTCTTGATGGTCAACGTAAACAAAGAGATCTCGATTAAGAATCCTAAGACACTTAGGCTTGTGTTAGGCGTGTGGTGTCTCCAAATCCCAAGAGCATATGTACATTTATAGGCTACAACATGGACCCTCAGGAAGTGCTGCATATAGGTTTCCCAAGTGTGAACGCAACTAATGGGCATGGCCGAAATTTGCCTTCACACTTGAATAATACTTCAGTCCACAAGAGAAATATTATTCCACTCCCTATTTAGCTCTCAAATTACATTTAAGGCTCCGACAATAATTACACGATTTATCTCCCTGTGTTTAAGATGTAACTTCTATCAATTAATTTAATTACTGAGAATATAATTAATTGATTCGTGTGGCAAGACTAGTACCACTTAATCCACCTACAAGGTTTAACATACAAATCTTTCTAGAGCTCATCTCGGGGACATCATTAGACTAACTCACACGAAGACCCTAAATATTCGAACAGTACACCATACACCCAACATCACCACCCAACACACATCAGACTATTGACCTAGCTAAATGGATCTCATTTCTTAGAAAAATGAAAGCTTTAAGTATCACTGGGATATTGTTGTTTTATATATTGAAAGCTTGGCTTTATATTTTATTTACACTATTTCTATTTGAATGAGAATCATGATTAATTAAACAATCTACATTCTGTTGTTTTGCATTTAGATAAATGGTTTACACGGATGGACATAAGACCATTTATCATTGACTTGCGAAACACAAAAAAATTGGTTCACAACCTAGATGGAAATTGAACAAGCCATCGACATGGTTGTAGTGTGAACGGTATAGTCGGTCTTGACTGATTAGTTGCAATAGTACGATTGTGTATTGAACGAATCCTAGAGAGGAGCATTTTGTTTTATACCGATCAGCGTAAAAGAACTAAGCCTCGTTAATTACTACGTATTCTTTACCCGTAAGATATAGATAGGCACAGGTATGTAGTAGTTACTACTTTGACTCATCACGGTGAGATTCATCCTGTCTGGATCAATAACTAATTGAGTTGAGTAGTTATGTTGCATGACATTGTGCATTGTTAAAATATTTACAATCACCATGTCTTCAGATGGTTGTGTTAGATATGCTGTAAAAGCTTGGCTTTCAGATATGAACAATTCCATTTTGATCTGGCAATCATGTTTCGGTCAAAGTACATATGCTTGCAGTTTATTTATTTATGCAATCATACTCCTTATCTTACATTGAGATAGTGTGGTTCGTGGTGTCTCGAACAGAAAGGTCACCTATCGGTTCCTTGTAAGACTAAATTATTTGTTCACACTCTAGACTGGCAGTGAGACCCCACGTGGAAAAAGACAGTAGTGTATTCTTGATTCAGTTGATCTTTAACTGGAGAACTACACTAGTACTTATTTTAAGTATTGAACAGGATCGTGGAAGGCTAAGATTATTAGACTCACTGTTCGTTGTTGTAATCTCGACCTTCAGTTATTAATGCGTTCTCTAAAGCTGTAAGATAATATAAAATAGGCGTGTATATTCATTACTTGTTTATTTGATTTACCAAGGGTGATTCCTATTCCGTTAGGATGACATACTCGGCACTTTGGTAAATGAGGATGTTTATATGATGTGCTATTATAAAATATTTACGGTCACTATATTCCAGTGCGCTGGATTGATGACGACCCTGAGATGAGCTCAGGAAGGAATATTATGTCAAGCCCTGCAGGCGGATGTGTATCTGACATAATGATTAAAGATCTGATTGGTACTAGTTTCGGAAATGAATAAGAAGGTGATTAATTGTTTTGTCAGTAATTTAATTAATCAACGGACGTTATATCTTAAACATAGGGAGGTAAGTCGATTATAAGATTAATAAATATTAATCAAGTGGATGTTTGATTTAATTGATTAAATTGGAGCCAAATGGGGAGAGAAATAATAATATTCTAGTGGGATATATTATTATTTAATTTTATTAGGATTTTAAGAATTAATTTTATTCCTTATTTAATATTCCATGAGATAGGGAATATTCTTTCTAGAATATTACCTAGGGTTAGGAGACTTGAGGGTCTTCTAGAAGGTGATGTTAGGAGAAAGAAATCATGACCTAGTTGGGATTAATAAGTGGACTAGAATTAGGATTCCTTGGCCTAATGGGATAAGCCCATATTTGGCACCTTCTTAAGGTCCCTAATGGAGCCTATAAATACACCATGTCCCATCTCTTGAGATGTACTTGTGAGGCACGATTTTAAGGTTCCTATAAGGAAGAGGAAAATCATATTCTTCATATATTTGAGAGTTAGGGAGATTCATATAATCACTCCACCAAGATTAATTGAAGTAGGTGTTTAGGTAATCCATTAGAAGATTTTAGGGTGAGATTATATTAAACCTCAAACCTTCATATTTTCCGGTCACCTTCCTCAGCCGACTGCCGCCGTCGACCACCGCTGGAAAACCACTACTCACCGCCGACATACCTCGTTCAACCAGGACTCCTCGCTCAACTAGGACTCCTCGCTCGACCAGGACTCCTCGATCGACCAGGACTCCTCGCGCCCCAGGAAACGTGCCGCATACAATCGGCATGACACAGACCCTGCTCGCCTAGTCCTCACAGGCATAGGAAAGCCACAGCGCACGACCTGCACACACCCGCTATTCCTCGCCTGATCAGGACTCCTCGCGCATATAGGAGACGTCCCGAGCACGTACCCGCGTGAGCCCAGACGCCGCACGCCTAGTCCTTCCAGGTATAGGAAAGTTGATACGCACGCGCATCTGTACATAACCCGAACCGCTACAATCCGAACCTTACCAACTTGATTCGGTGATCCGTTCGTGATTCAACACTCGACTAGAGTCGACAAAGGCCAAACCCTTCAACCGATTGGGTTGTGGTGGACAGACGATCTCCATCAACGGACATCAGAAACGACTCAGAGTCGGCAAAAATTTTAAACCATAAGTCCTAATCCTAACTATAGATTCCGCTGCGTTAGGATTAATTAATCAACAGATTTAAATGTGCACATTGTCGACGTTCCTAATAGAACCCAACAACTGGTATCAGAGCCCAGATTAATTCGTCTTTGTGCACTATTCGAATTAGGACTTGCGTGATATATCCATCAACGGACATCAGAAACGACTCAGAGTCGGCAAAAATTTTAAACCGTAAGTCCTAATCCTAACTATAGATTCCGCTGCGTTAGGATTTATTATTCAACAGATTTAAATGTGCACATTGTCGACGTTCCTAATAGAACCCAACAACTGGTATCAGAGCCCAGATTAATTCGTCTTTGTGCACTATTCGAATTAGGACTTGCGTGATATATGTGAATTAATTGTGTACGGACACAGCGCATAATAGATTAGAATTGCAAATAAGTGTTGTTTGCAGGTATTCTTGAATACGACTATTATGGCCCGTATGTTGTGTGCTTTTAATTCATGTATGTCGTTTTATAAGCCTCGGGCATGTTGAGGAGTTTTTGAGTTGGTCAATGCTTGTAATAAATTATTCGCGCGGTGGGACACCGCATAGTTTACTGCTTTCATAGAAAACTCATGTATGACTCTTCCGCGGGTCATAGGATGAATTATGTAATTGTTGCTTTATATTATTCATTATTGATCTGGAGGACATGGACCAACCTGGACGGGGCGAGGCGATGAACATGCAGACGGATGCCATGGTGGTGATCCAATGGCGACTTTCTCGGAGACGACCTATTCAGAATGAAGAGTGGGAGTCACTGCGAAAGGGGTGTTCCAATTCCTGAAACGGAAAACACATTCAAACAAAGACAGGATTGTGTTTCTCCGTAATATTGGAGATTAATTAATGGCCATAGTAGTTGGATTATAGTTCCTAGTTTATTATTGCTTATTAATTATGCATGCCCTTATTTGCTTTATGTGCAAATTGAAATAGGAGCATGTCTAGAAAAATCCCTTAAATTAAAGATTATATTAAGTGTGTAATGTGTAACGCCCCACTTTATTTTAAAGATTTACCGTATTTATTTAATAAAAATCACTATAATTTATTCGCAAATCTCAATTTAAATAAAACATAGTGGGCGCTACTTATTTCAAAACGAACATCAATACTCAATCAACCTTCAATACTTCGTCAATTATCAATACTCAATACTCAATAATAAACCTCAATACTCATTTCTGCAATCCAATAATCATGACAGCTAGGGAATACATTCTCTATCAATAATCCAGTACTCATTTTTCGAATAACATAAATAACAATAAACAATTCAGATAGGCGGAAGCAATATCAATAATATGACCACCACTCGCATCCCTCCGCCATGCCCGTAATACTAACATGCATCCATGAAGTGCAGGTGGGGATGAGCACAATTAGAACCCGTAGTGCTCACCACAATGCCATAATCAACAATCATAATATAGAACTGATAATATTACAGCATGGTCACAAATCAATAACATATTCCATCTCCCATCGATAATATCTACTCATGTGCACATCTCTATAAAGCTACAGAGTGTCTTCGTATCGAACGCCTCCGTACAAGCCTTACGTCGGCGTCCACTCAGTAGAAGTATATGTCGATCGCCTCCGTACAGGTCGTACAATGACATACATATCGAAAGCCTTCGGCCACTGCCCCGGTCTTACATACGATATGGCCTCCGTATAGGACTTCAGGAGACTAACTATCATCAGGCACCGTCGAAGGGCATGAAGCTCACATCGACGGGGACTACCGTACCGACGGCCCTATTAGCTCACATCGATAGGCTACTAGGTTCACATGTATATACAATAATCACACCAATCTCAATATATATAAACACATATGGCATAGCAATTTTTAAATAAAACCCACCTGGATTCGGACTTATGACAGCAATTCAGAAAAAGACGTAGGTTGAGGCTTGACTCCTCAAACACCTACATTATGTCAAGATCCTACAATCAATATCCTGACTTAATCGCAAAACACAAAACAGACCTAGTCGAACTTGTTTCGACTAAGTAGTTCGTGAAGTCTTGTGGATGTTGGAACACTAAGACTCGGCACTATACTCGACCAAACCACGTATGGGAGTTCACATAAATCCATATAAGGATTGACCAAGTCAAAATCATATCTTGAAAATAATAATCATTAATCACATAAAAATAGATGGTCAGGTTACCCTACAACTTAAGCTCTGAAATTTTTCACAAAATTAAATCTCCCAGTAATAAGTAAAATAAAAAATTTTCAGCTTTAAACTCGAAGCACATTAATTTATAAAATCCCTACAAGAAATTGGCAAAAATGCACATGAATTTATATCTGAGCCAAATGAACGAGTCAGGACATGGAAATTTAACACCACAAGCTACAGCATTATAGAGACAACATGTAAAAATCTCAGCTGATATAGCCATATAAGGATAATTCGGTTTAGAGGCTCCTCACTCGACCGAGCAACTATTGGAACGACTCGTACATCGACATGACTCAGTCGATATGCTCAAATCGACTTTCCTAAAGTCGATTCTACCACAAGTAACCGAGAAAAGGCAGAAATTGGTCTAGTCGACTTTACTAAGTCGACTTCAGTCTATCGATCTCTATTAGCCGACATCAATGGAAGGACAGCAGGAGCCTAACGCCTGGGCATCCCAGTATCCTTAGTCGACTTCCATTAGTCGACTCCACTATGAAGACTCTCTGAAGACGACTTCACCACAGTTAAATCAAGCGTAGCCTCCGAAATCGCACATATTCATAAGTCGACCTCTTAACTCTCGAGGTCGACTCTGTACATCTCAAGGATCAAAGTGGTGAAGACGATTCACCACACTTGCAACATATCCAAAGTTCTATACATTACCAAGGATAAGAAGGAGTCTTGCGATGACTCAGGGGCATTTTGGACCTTCTAGGTCCAACGACTTGGGCATTTTGGGCACTTCAAGTAAGTATTCACTCCTATATAAAGGAGGGAAGGTAACCCAAACCCTAACTCTCATTCATTCCCACTCTCCCCCATAGCTGCTGTGCAGCCTCTCTTCATCACTCACTTACTGACTTTAGCGTCGGAGGCTCTATGCCGGAAACACCTCCGGCGTTGAGTTTTTGCAGGTATTCTTGCGGTCTAACGACAGTTTTGAGGCGGTTCAAGCAGATCTGAGCTCACAACCACCGGTTTACTTCAGATCTGGAAGTAGACCCATCATTTGGCGCCGTCTGTGGGGAGTTCTTAAAGGAAGGAAGAGCTTCACACCCAGCTCCGATCTGTTTGCTGATGGCTGAGAAGGAAGACTTGCAGAGGAACTTGAGCGAGGAGTTTAGAGGGACGTGGATGGACAAGAGGCCACCGCCGCTCTCCACCACCAAACACCCCGTAATGCAGATGATGGGAATGCCACCTTTCGGAGGACTTCCACCACCAGAACTGACGTTGGGCGGAGAAACGCCTGTAACTCCAACCGGCGTGAAACCACAAGTGTTGACCCAGGCAGGAACAAGTCAAAACCCTAATCCAGATGGGGAGAAGGAGCCAACGGAGGTCTCTCGATGCGAGGGAAAACAGATTCAGGAGGTTCCGGAGCAGACACAACTTCGCGTCGAGGAACAGACTTTGACAATGACGAGGAGTGAGATGCAAAAGATGATTGCTGAAGCCGTGGCGGCCCAAATGAAGCAGATAACGCCGGTGGAACAGCAGCCTCGAGTCGGGTGCCCACCCCGAGTCGAGCACCAGCCCCGCGT
Source organism: Striga asiatica (assembly GCA_008636005.1). Taxonomy (NCBI): domain Eukaryota; kingdom Viridiplantae; phylum Streptophyta; class Magnoliopsida; order Lamiales; family Orobanchaceae; genus Striga; species Striga asiatica. The sequence continues at coordinate 349,125 of BKCP01004716.1, read as the reverse complement.
CGAGTATCCCCCTCGAGTCGAGCAGCAGCCGCGCGGCGAGCAACAAGCCCAGTCAAATATGCAATAGAACAGAAGGGTAGACGAAGAGGAATCCTCCATTCGAACTGTTAATCCACAGGCGAGGGATGAGACGTTAGAACAATTGCTAGCACAGGTTCGCGACTTGCAAGCTCGAGTCGACGGGAGAAAGAGCAGAGGAGCAAAAGAACACCCATTCTCACAACAGATCCTAAGAGCCGACTTGCCCAAAGGCTTCAGGGAATTGAACATATGGTACGATGGTACCACTGACCCGTCTCGACATTTGAGGAGTTTTGAAAATATGGCCGTGCTTCATCGTTACAGCGACCCAGTACAATGTCGCGCCTTCCTGACGACTTTGACAGGGTCGGCCCAAGATTGGTTCCATCAACTTCCAGTAGGGTCGATTCGGGATTTGATGGATTTAGCTCGAGTTTTCTTAACCAATTTGCAAGTGTGAGGGTGCAAGAGAAATCTTACCTCTCGTTGATTAGCATGCAACAGAAGAAAGGCGAGTCGCTGCGAGAATATGTGGCAAGGTTTACCAAGGCGTGCGTCGAATGCCCAACAGCGACAGAGGAAATCAAATCGGGAGGATTGACGAGAGGGCTGCTACCAGGATTGTGTAAGAACTCCTTGGCCAAACGACCTGGTAGGAGTTTCGTCGATGTGCTGGGCAGATGCGCCAAATACATGAATGTTGAGGAGGCCGAGGCCGACTACTTGCAAAGCGTGAAGATGTCTCAAACTGACAGTGTAGACGACAAGAAGGAAAAGAAGGGTCAGTCTACAGGAGATAGAAGGGGATCCCCGAGGGCTGATAGGGGTGAAGGCAGGTCTAGGGGATGGAGACCAACTCAATACACACCTTTGTCGGCTCCCCATGCGAGAATTCTGGAAGTCATGGAGAGGGAAATCCGCGACGATGTGGTAAGATGGCCGCATACGAGGAAAGATGGACCTTTGAAGCCCAAAAGCAACCTATACTGTCGATTCCACAAGGACTATGGGCACAACACTGATGACTGTCGACACTTGAAAGACGAAATCGAGAGATTGATAAAGGCGGGTCACTTAAAGGAGTTTATATACAAAGACCGAGAAAGGACGAGCAGGAGACGAGAACGAAGTAAGAGTCCTCGCAAGAGGGCGAGATCGCCGGAGAAGGAGGAACTCCCACCAAAAAGAGGAGTCATTAACATGATTTTTGGAGGGTCGACTGATGGAGACTCCAATCGGGCAAGAAAGGCCTATGCCCGGGGCCGATATGCGAAAGTCGAGGTGCAACAAGTCGATGAAAGTGGACCAGTAACGAACTTTGGACCGGCGGATGTTGGTGAAGTCGAGAGACCGCATAACGACGCCTTGATGATAACGGCGCAGATATCAGGATACGAAGTACAAAGGGTGTTTGTCGACACAGGGAGTTCAGTGAACGTAATTTTCTATGAATGCCTCAGAAGGATGGAGCTGGACATTGAGCTTACGCCCCTACATACATCACTCTTCGGATTCAATGGCTCGGAAGTCGCTCCCCTAGGAGAGACCATGCTCGCTGTCGTCCTAGGGGAAGGTGACTTGAGGAAAGTCAAAATGGTGAGATTTGTTGTGGTTGATGTCGAGTCGGCTTATAACGTGATTCTGGGGAGACCAGCGCTCAACCCATTTCAAGCAGTTGTGTCGACCTATCACATGAAGCTGAAGTTTCCCGTAGGAGATCGAGTGGGAGAAGCTCGAGGAGATCAAAAGTTGTCAAGAACATGCTACCAAATCGCAGTCAAAACCAATCAACGAACTGAGGTCAAAGAGGGCAAGAGACCAATGACGAGTGAGAAACGGCCGAGAGGGAGTGACCTTGAGCCCCACGGTGAACTGATGGAAATTCAAATAGGAGAATTGAAGGACCAAACCACCAAAGTCGGGAGAGAGTTGGAGGACGAATTGCGAGAACAGCTGGTGGGATTGTTGAAAGTGTTCAGGGATATATTCGCCTTCTCGCCTGAAGAGCTAACTGGAATCGACCGAGATGTTATGGAACACAAGCTCAATGTCGACCCCCTGAAAAAACCCGTGAAACAACGACTTAGGCACCATGGCGCTGAGATTGACAAAGCAATCGAAATCGAGGTAGATAAGCTATTGAAGACCAAGCATATCAAGGAAATCCAATTCCCCGAATGGATATCTAACACTGTGATGGTGAGGAAGGCGTTGAACAAATGGCGTATGTGCATCGACTTCCGCGACTTGAACTTGGCGTGCCCCAAGGATCATTACCCTTTGCCTAGGATCGATCAGCTAGTCGACTCCATAGCTGGATGCGAGTTGTTGAGCATGATGGACGCATCGCAGGGATACCACCAAATCCCTTTGGCGCCGGAGGATCAGAGTAAAGTAAGTTTTGTGACGAGCAAGGGGACGTATTGCTATGTCGTTATGCCCTTTGGCCTAAAAAATGCAGGAGCAACCTACCAGCGATTGATGGATCGAATGTTCAAACCTCAAATCGGCCGGAATATGGAAGTGTACGTTGACGATATCCTGGTGAAGAGTAAATCCTCGACTTCACACCCAGACGACTTAAGGGAAACTTTCAACACCCTTAGGACGTTTGGGATGAAGTTAAACCCGAGCAAGTGCGCTTTTGGAGTAAGAGCAGGACGATTTCTGGGCTACGTGGTCACGGAACGAGGAATTGAGGTGAACCAAGATAAAGTGAAGGCCATACTCGACATGGCTCCACCGCGCAACATTAGAGAAGTCCAAGTATTAACGGGAAGGATTGCGGGCCTGAGCAGGTTCATTGCTCGAGCAGCCGAAAAGAGTTTCCCTTTCTTCAAACTACTAAAGAAGACGACGACCTTTAAGTGGAGTAATGAGGCACAGAAGGCCTTTGAAAATTTGAAAGAATTCCTGAGTGAACTACCCTTATTAACCAAACCAGAGCCTGGCGACGAGTTGATTCTATACATTTCAGTGGGGGAATTCGCTCTAAGTTCAGTATTGATACGAGAAGATGGAAGTTCCCAGCAGCCGATTTATTATACAAGATGGGTGCTCCAGGGTGCGGAGGCACGATACCCTGAAGTCGAGAAAGCTGCCTTGACGCTGGTGATAACGGCTAGGAAATTGAGACCTTACTTTCTGAACCATGCGATAGTAGTGCGAACGAACTTTCAGTTGGGAGAAACATTGGGCCGACCCACGGTTTCGGGACGACTCGTAAAATGGGCAGTCGAGCTAAGCGAATATTCTATCAAGTACGAGCCAAGGCGCGCCATTAAGGCCCAGGCTCTGGCCGATTTCATTCAAGAAGGAACCAAAGGAGAAGAGAGGAAATAGATAATGCATGTCGACGGATCCTCTACGGCCAAAGGATCTGGTGTGGGAGTCGTTCTAGTGTCTCCCGAAGGCGAGCAACTTGACTTCGCCATCAGGATGGGATTCAAAGCCTCAAACAATGAAGCTGAATACGAAGCACTTATCAAAGGGATACAACTGGCAATTGGTGGCGGAGCAACGGAAATTGCAGCACATTCCGACTCACAGCTCGTCGTCGGACAAGTGTTGGGAAATTGTGAAGTTAAGGAAGAAAGGATGATGAAATATGTCGAGGAAGTCCAGAGCTTGATACAAGGCTTAGAGAAGTTTGAATTAACACAGATTCCCCGAGAAGAGAATAAACGAGCCGATTGGCTCGCACGAATTGCGAGCTCAAATGAAGAAAAAGTGGGAAATCGCATCACCACGATGCACCTCGAGGGAAGCGTCCTAAGTGAAGCTATGGAAGTTGACGAGAAAGATGATTGGAGAAAGTCGATTCGAGAACTCCTGAAGGGTCGAATCCCGGCAGGAGACAAACAAGAGGCGGAAAAGACGGCTCGATATTTGGGCAAATATTTCGAAGTCGACGGGATCCTCTACAAGAAGTCGGTAGTCGGACCACATTTGAGATGTGTGTCCGAGGAAGAAGGTGTTCATGTCCTAAAAGAAATCCATGAAGGATGTTGCGGGGCACATATCGGATCTCGAGCTCTAGCTGGCAAAGCTCTGCGAGCAGGATACTATTGGCCCAAAATTCGAGCAGCGGCCGAGCAGTTAGTCCAGAAATGCGAAAAGTGCCAGCGGCATGGCCAAATCACTCATATCCCGGCAGAGTACATGACGACGATCAACTCCCCGATTCCCTTTGCTCAGTGGGGAATCGACTTGGTAGGACCGTTGCCGATGGGGACAGGACAAACAAAGTTTCTGGTGGTCGCAGTCGACTATTTCAGTAAGTGGGTCGAGGCGGAACCCTTAGAACGAATCACTGAAGAAAAGATGATACAATTCTTGTTCAACAATATTTGTTGTCGATTTGGAATTCCGAAAGTGTTAATTTCAGACAATGGAACTCAATTCCAAGGAAAACGGATCCAAGCATGGTGCCTCGACATGGGAATCAAACAGAGATTTGCGTCAGTCGCACATCCACAGGCAAACGGGCAAGTCGAAGTGACTAATCGGACTATCCTCCAAGGATTGAAAAAACGACTGGAAAAAGCGTCGGGGGCTTGGGTCGACGAATTGACGACAGTCTTATGGGCCTATAGGACGACGCCAAGAAGTTCGACGGGACAATCCCCATTTCACATGGTCTACGGGATGGATGCGTTGTTACCAATTGAAGTCGCTCTCGACTCCCACAGATCGAAATTCTACGAAAAAAAGAAAAACGAGGAAATGATAGAAGAAGCCTTGGACCTAATTGAAGAAGGTTGAGAAAAAGCCTGGGTGCGATCTGTCGAGTATAAGCAAAAGATGCGAGCAGCCTTCGACAAGAAGGTCCGGACCAGGCGATTTCAAGTGGGGGACCTTGTCCTCAAACGAGCCGACGCTCTCAAACATGTCGGCAAGCTCGAAGCAAACTGGGAAGGGCCCTACACTATCACAAAGGTGCTCGAGAGGGGCGCATATGAACTCGAGGATGGAGAAGGTCGACAACTCCCGCGATCCTGGCATGTGATTCACCTCAAACGCTTTTACGCTTAAGGCAATATTTCGAATTACTTTTTGTACCGACAATGTCTGAATTGAATTCAATGATGAAATGAATTTGTTTATGCTTCAATTAAGTTTCTTACATTTATGAGTCGACTTCAATATGATTGCATGAAAAATTGAATTTTTCAAAACGGCTATGAAGCCGACTAACTTTCCAACGATTATGAAATCAATTAACACAACTACGAAGTTGTAAAACTCTCGAGCGGAATCTCGAGCAGGCTACGAAGCCTTCGACTACGAAGTCAATTAACACAACTACGAAGTTGTAAAACTCTCGAGCGGAATCTCGAGCAGGCTACGAAGCCTTCGACTACGAAGTCGACTAACACAACTACGAAGTTGTAAAACTCTCGAGCG
>BKCP01004716.1:310262-341997 GCA_008636005.1 Striga asiatica | reverse complement strand
AATTTAAAAAAAAAAAAACAAAAACAAACAAATAAGGACAACAAAACAATTTTTCAAGACTCAGCATCGGATTTTTCTGCCTCACCATCATCCTCGGCTGCGACAGTTTGAGTCTTCTCAGCATCGTCACTACCGGCATCTCTCACCTCCTCGACTCCCCCAGCCCCGGCCGACTCTTCCCGATCCCCAATGTCGGGAGACTCCACATCATCCGCTCCACTTGGCCCGACTAGTTCAGTCACACCAGCCAAGGGGACGGGAGGAACCTCGAGACGACCACTCAGCCCGGCCTTACGAATAGCCCTCGCCTCGAGACCGGACCACCACGGGTAGTCAGGAGGAAGGGTCGCATCGCCCACATAGCCGACGGGGAAGGGGAGAGTTTTCTTGACCTCCTCTCGGTCGAGCCGGCCCTCGCACTCCGTACCCTTCGCTGCCTTCTCCCATGCATCGAAAGTAAAGTTGAAGTACTGGAGGGTAGCAGGACAAAGTTTGTCGAGGAAGGCAGGGGAGTTGCAGAAGAGGTTGACAGTTTCTTGTCGATAATGCTCTAAGAAAACGGCGCCTACCGGGGACTTGAGAAAGGTCCTGCGCCCCTCGAGAACACCCGCCTCCCTCTCGACCAAGGCGTCATCCGCGGCCTTCTCCAAATCAGCTCGCAGCTGGTCAATCTTTGAAAGAGCCGCAGCCTTTTCAGTTTTAAGTTTAGCAACGAGGGCGTTAGCTGTGAGGAGATCATCTTCCTTCTTCTCGAGCTCGAGGAGCAGATCCTCGTACTTCTTCTTGTAAGCACGGACGTTGGAGTCGGGCGAGGCGGTGTCCTCGATGAGAGAAGGCATAATAAAAGCCATGAACTGAAAAATCGCGAGTAAACGAAATCAGAAAAGGTTACAATCAAACTAAAGTGAAAGTAATCGACTGAATGAAAAGAGAAATTACCCGGGAGAGACAAAGGAGCGCACGACTAGCACGGTCATAGGGATCGCGGTCGGCGCGGGCCTTGTCGGCAGCGGGAATAATGGAGTCGAAGTATTGAGCGATCTCGTGTGGATGGGGGTGATCCCAAAGTCGGGAAGGCCTCTCGAGGGTGACCGTCTCGAGTTGGCCAGGAGGAGGAGTCTGCTCGACGGCCTTACCCTTGTCTTTTGTCTTCTGGCGCTTGAGCGAACCAAGGACAAGGGTGGCGTCACCTGCATCTTGAGCCCGCTTTCGGGGAATCGAGCCCGAAGCCTTCTTTCGACTCCCCGAAGGCGGGGGTGCAACCTTTGATTTCGGGGCGGCAGCCGTCTCGGCTGTCGTCTCCCCTGCACCCGACCCCGAGACGAACTCAGGTTTCTTCGGAGGGGTAGGTCGAGCCGCCGAAGATTTCTCAAACTGAGCGAGAACGGAATCTACAAACGAACATCAAATATCAGACACAGCATAAAAACTCAAAATAGTGAGTGAAAATTACTTACAAGGATCGTCGAGGCGAGGAAGATCCTCGTCAACAACGAGGCCGACATGATGGAGGAGGGACATCTCTTTGATTAACGGACGAGCTTTATAAGTACTTTTATTGAGTTCGGTCAACATCGACTCGAACATAGAGGACTGCGGTCGTTTATTTTGTTTAACCTTGGACGTAATCCAGGTGTTCGGATATGGATACAAGCCGGAAGCAGGTCGAATAAAAACAAACTTAAATTTCCACTTCGTCACGTTTGACGAAAGGTCATCAAGAAACGTGACTCCATCGCGACGACCCAGGCAATGGGCATCCTTTATGAATCTATAACTATAGCAATAAAAGAGAAACTCGGGAGAAAAATATTGAAGCTTTATTTTGGAGACAACGATAAACGCAATCATGATACGAAGGGCATTAGGCGAGAACTGATTAATGGGTACATCATACAAGTCGCTAATAGCATGGAGTTCGGGTTGAATGGGTAAACGAAGGCCGAATAACACTTGATCAATAAAGAAAGTATAGAAGCCAGGAGGCGGCTTAGCGAAGTCGTCATTGGGACGGGGAATGACCAGTTCCCAATCGGCAGGAAGTCCGTTGTATGCCCTAAAGCCCTCGACCTCGGCTGCAGAGGCATAACAAAAAGGATTTAAAACAGCTATCTTTGGTAAGGGACACGCTACAGATACAACATTTCGAACCTCGAGGAGAGGTGCAATTATTGGTAAAAGAAGGAGGACTAGTTCTATATACAGGTAAATCTAAAATCCTAAGGGGAATACCTCGAGGAATGAGGTCGAGACGAGGAGACTTATTAGCGTGTGAAGACTCGGGGTCTTCAGCTAAGACACCTGACATCCATGCTTGTCTGTGAGCATCTTGGTCGATGCCGAAAGATGATACATCTGAGTGAAAAGGCGAAGGCTGATTGGCCGGCTTAAAGCCGACTACTTGTACTGAATCAGATGATTGAGCACCCGCGTCGATCAAGCGCTCGATAGTATCGGACGAAGAGTCGGAGTCAGAATCTAGACAAACGAAAAAGAAGAATCGAGATCAGTAAAGGCGAAGTTAGTACAAAGCGAAGAAAGGGATAACCAATGAGTAATTCGACTTATGAAAGTCGACAAAAGTCGACTTCCATAACCACGAAGGGATGGCTTCGAAGCAAAGGGGGCAACGAGAATACGCTATTCGTCCTAGTAACGATGGAGCAAAAGTGAAGAAGGTCGAAGGACCAAACCTAGATCAACCCAGGGGACGCAAACCGACTCGATAGTAAAAGTCGACAGAATACAAGATTGAAACAAAAAACCCAAGAAAATCTCTAAGAAAGGAGGATCTAACCCAAAGAATCGCAAAAAAAAAATAAGAACATGAAGAACATGCAAGGGTACTCCAGATCAGAGAAACCCAGAAAAGCGCGAAAAATCAAGAAAAAAAAAGAGAAGAGAAAAGAGAGCAAAAAAGTATAAAGAGCGTAATACTTACACATGATTGTCGCTGAAAGTCTTGGAAGTTGCGGTTACCGGAGAATGGATTGCCAATGAAGCTCGGAAGCGCCTTATTGCCGGAGAAATTCGAAAGCTCAGGAGAGTTTGAGAAGAGAGTGAAAAGTGATTTGGGACCGATGAGAGAGATATTTATACACGATAAAGGAGGACCTTAGCCTTTAGATCCAATTGAAATCAACGGTTCAGATGAATCGCGGAATTCGAGGCGGCGGAATTAAAATGATGTAATAATTACAAATTTGAATTTCGAAATTCAAAAAAAAGTGGGAAGTGTCAGGCTGTCAGAACTATCCAGAAGGTGATGATGAGGTCTTACAAATAGCAATGCAGAAGGCAAGGATCTCGACATCAAAGAGCAATTAACGAGAGAAGAAATCGATAACCAAATTTACTCTTAAGCAGTCAACTGCTTAGAGTAATTTTNAGCTGATATAGCCATATAAGGATAATTCGGTTTAGAGGCTCCTCACTCGATCGAGCAACTATTGGAACGACTCGTACATCGACATGACTCAGTCGATATGCTCAAATCGACTTCCCTAAAGTCGATTCTACCACAAGTAACCGAGAAAAGGCAGAAATTGGTCTAGTCGACTTTACTAAGTCGACTTCAGTCTATCGATCTCTATTAGCCGACATCAATGGAAGGACAGCAGGAGCCTAACGCCTGGGCATCCCAGTATCCTTAGTCGACTTCCATTAGTCGACTCCACTATGAAGACTCTCTGAAGACGACTTCACCACAGTTAAATCAAGCGTAGCCTCCGAAATCGCACATATTCATAAGTCGACCTCTTAACTCTCGAGGTCGACTCTGTACATCTCAAGGATCAAAGTGGTGAAGACGATTCACCACACTTGCAACATATCCAAAGATCTATACATTACCAAGGATAAGAAGGAATCTTGCGATGACTCAGCAACGAAGGGGAGACGAATCAACAGGGGCATTTTGGACCTTCTAGGTCCAACGACTTGGACATTTTGGGCACTTCAAGTAAGTATTCACTCCTATATAAAGGAGGGAAGGTAACCCAAACCCTAACTCTCATTCATTCCCACTCTCCCCCATAGCTGCTGCGCAACCTCTCTTCATCACTCATTTACTGACTTGAGCGTCGGAGGCTCTACGCCGGAAACACCTCCGGCGTTGAGTTTTTGCAGGTATTCTTGCGGTCTAACGACGGTTTTGAGGCGGTTCAAGCAGATCTGAGCTCACAACCACCGGTTTACTTCAGATCTGGAAGTAGACCCATCATCAGCCCTGGACATTAACTGTGCTAATTTTAAAAATTCATGCAAGATTCAGCATTTATCGAATTTAAATCAAAACAGAACTAAAATGAACTCCAAAAATTCATCTTTTAACAACATGAATATACACCCAAAATAAGCATCTCAGCCAAGTTTCAGAATTTTTCATGAACAAACCGATTTATAGTAATTCATACAGTTTTTCCGCAGAAACAGCAATTAAATTATTAAACATATCAAACTTAGTCCAAAAATTCAAAAAACTTAACACAGCTTATAAACACATCATCATATCAAAATTTCAGCTCATTTGAATCACAAACCAATTTATTAAGCATTAAACAATATTCTGCTCAAAATTCAATTTAATTTTTAAAAATAGCTACAGGCCTCTAAAAATTACGAAAGTTTCACACAATGCTGGAAGTAATAGAAAATGTATCCCTCAAAATTTCAAGTCATTCCGAGCCGTGTGTGATTTTTAATAATTCAAACACCAAAACAGCGACATATAAGCTCGACAATCTAACATTTAATTCATAACACGGAATCTCTTGCCCGAGGCCTTCTCGTGAGACCAAGGACTCGATTTTGTTCCAATATCCACCGACTTACACGACTTTCGAGGTCTTATTCAATTTCTCATAATTGAAGAGATCCCAAACAACATAGACAACAACCATAAAATCACGTTTCACATAATATCACAAATTGAACCCCAACGCATAATATACACATCTCGCATATCCAATCGCAAATCAAACATATACGTAAATAACATAAATGATTTAAAGGAGACGGAATCGACTAGGTACCATTCTCGGGAATACTCGAAAAACGGTACGAACAAGGAGGAGGGCGAGCTCGCGGCTAACGGCGGTTGCTCGACGGCAAGCTTCGTCTCGCGATGGGAGGAAAGCAGCTGAGAAGAGGTCACTGCTGCTAAGTCACTGCCGGAGTTTGCTTATCGAGGTGCTGCTCGAGCGGAGGTCGTCGGAAAATTCTGCGCGTGGGAGTTGCGCGATGATGGGGACCCCTGTGGCGGCATCGCGGCGTGGCAGAGATCCTGCGGTGGTGACGCGGCGCGGCAGTGAGGAGGTCGTCGGAAGATCACGACAGAGGGAGGTTCTCGTCGTCTGGCTCGCGGGCTGCTCGAAGGACGAACATAAATCGCCAGAAAAACGCGAGCAGAGGGTCACCGAAGTTGGTGGCGGGTTGCTGTGCGTGGCAGCGGCGAGGATGGCGTCTCACGAACTGAGCAGCGAGATGATGGCGAGAATGACGACAGACTGATGGTGACGATGATGAGATGGGGTGGACGGAAAAATTTGCAGAGGAGGTGAGAAGGTAAGCTATCGGGAAAAACTCAGATTTTGGGAACGAGAAAAAGACTGCGGGTGTTTGTTCTGAGGAGAGATCGAAGTGAAGGAAAAATATACATATACATACACATTAGATTAAGGATAAATCTTGATGTCTAAGAAATAAATCTCCACACGTTGCACACGTGAAAACAGAAGGAGAAAAATCTGTCGGGCCGGGTCGCGGGTTACTGGTCGCGGGCTTAAATGGGCCGAAGGTTCGATTAAAAGCATACGGTTCTCTCGGGCTCAATTTCTCGGTTTATATAGCCAAAATAAAATGGCTCGGTTCGCTCGATAATTTAAAATAAAATTTTGGCTATAGTAATAACATATATTACACACATTATTTATAATAATACACGTTAAGCATTTATTAGACAATTAGGCATTTAAATAAAATAGTAATAACCATAATAAAAATAATAATAATAATGACAATAATATTAATTAAAAATCTCAAAAATTCCATAAGCGAACGGGGCGCTACAGTGGATTGTAATATCCCACATCGGTTGTTAAGGAGAACGAAACATGCCTTATAAGAGGGTGTGGATACCTTAACTTGTAGGACGCATTTTGGTGAGCTACCTTCCAAAGGCAAAACCGTACGGGTGAGCAGGCCCAAAGCGGACAATATTCTACAGCGGGTAGACTGGGCTGTTATAGATGGTATCAGAGCCAGTACCCGGACTGGTGTGCCAGCGAGGACGCTGGGTCCCCAAGGAGGGTGGATTGTAATATCCCACATCGGTTGTTAAGGAGAACGAAACATGCCTTATAAGAGGGTGTGGATACCTTAACTTGTAGGATGCGTTTTGGTGAGCTAGCTCCTAAAGGCAAAACCGTGCGGGTGAGCGGTGTTTGTCCCATTTTTGTTGCATTTTTCCTTGTTCTTTTTTTCTTTTTTTCCCCCCCATATTACGTCTTTTAGTTAATTTTTATCTTGTTTTGTAGTTTATTGCGTGTTTTCCTCTATCTTGGTTTTCTTGTGTTTTCCGTATGTTTTTTCGGTTTTTCTTCGTTTATGGTGTGCAGGTCGAAAGCTTCGAGAGAATTTATTTTTCATGATAAGTGGGCCGGGTGAACATCATAAAATAGATGGGTTCGTTGGCTACAAGTAGGAAAAAGCCGAATTCGATTTCAAGTTCAGAAGAGTCCGGACGGGCCCGATATGTGAAGTCATGCACGGAAGCCGCCACCTTCAAGTCAAAAGCTTTGAGAGAATAGGTTTTCAAGAATAAGTTGGATTTAAAAGCAAAATTGCGTAGAAGGCTCCGTTAGCGACGCATAGGAAAAAACGAAACTCAATTCCGAGTTCGGACGAGCCCAAAACGCAAAAGTCGTGCAGCCGAGTCAGCAGCCCCGCGCGCCGCGGCGCGGCACTGACCCCCTCCGCGGCGCGAAACAGCCCCACACCACGGCAAACACTTCCTCCACGGCGTGAAGCACTCCACGGGCCTTCAGAGAGTGCTGCTTCGCGCGCCACGCCGTGCTACCCCTGTCGCGCCGCGCCACATGGATGCTCCGCGCCATGCCACTATTTTTCACGCCGTGAAGACCTGCTCCTATATATATTTGCATTAAGATTTTGGCAAAAAGAATCTCCCCTCCTGGGAGTAAAAACCCTAGGCCCAATAATTCCACGACAGAACTCCTTTCTTTACTTCTTCTTCTTCTTCGTTTTTCCTTTTCTTTACACCTTTCTTTTCGATTTTTCTTCCTCTTCTTCTTAGTTATGAAGGATTAAGCTTTGAATATTGGGATTCAACACTTGGATTGAATAAATTGTATGTTTCTTTTCTCTTTTGAATTAATTCATGAATAATGATTGAGTTGGGAGAAATGATTATGTGTGTTGAATTTGATTTACGTAGCTAATTCCTATTGCTAGGGATAGGGGATGATTGTTCTTGCTTAAATTGTATTTGTCGAGCTATAATATGTTCATGCTTATGTGAGTTGATTTAATTAAGGATTGATGAATTCTTGCCTGATTGATTGATATAATCGAAGAGCGACACTTTGATCTTGCAATTGGTATCAATTGAATGTTGATTAGTCGAGTTAGGCTTTTGTTGATTCTAAATGGTTAGTTGATTAATTCTCTTCTAATTTGATTAGCGACTTTTAGAACCGAAAGGGGAGAAGTCATAGACTTAGGCTCGCATGAGATAGATGATTTCGTAATTGAATAGTCTATAGGTTTTGAATTGAAATGCGTGCTTGTCGATGACCCGTCCCTTACTACGAAAAGTTATTGGGATTGGGATAATTGGCTTGTGTTGTATGCTCAAGCTTGCTCGTCTATGTTCAATCCCTTGTTACGAAGAGTTATTGGGAGTGAACCGCTAGATGATTAAGCAAGAGTGTCAATCTAGAACTGAACGATTAATTGCCCGCTTTTACTAACAGAACTTGAATTAATTATCCCCGACTCCCTAGCTTCTCCATCTTTGTTCGTTTATATTTTTTAGGTAGATTATTGTTTTATATTATTCTTAGTTGGTAATTATTCAAACCCCTGTTCTGATTAGAGTGTTTAGAATTTGTTTTCCTTTTGTGTGTTGTCAAAACCACTTCTAAATTTCGAACCGTCTTCCTCGAGAGATCGACCCGAGGTCGGGAGTCATCCCGTACTCGGTAAAAAATAAAATAATTTGTTACAACAAATTTGGCGCCATTGCCGCGGAAGGAAAGTAGGATATTTAGTTTTGGTATCAATTTTATTTTTCGTGTTTCTCTTTATTTTGTGTTTTTCATATTTTTGTTTTTTCTTTTGTGTGTCTTTGTTTTTCTCTTCATTTTTGTTTCTTTTTTTTATTTACTTTCTTTTGGTGGCTATGTGTGGTTGTCGTGTTGGAGTGCAGGTCGTATGAATTTCAACCGTATGTTCCCCTCACCACACACGCAATCTTGGGTTAGCGAGCCGAGCTATTCCACCGGGCATCACTACCAACCTTATCCATTCTCTTCCGAGCAGTACTGAGATCCATTCCCGGTCGAGCAGTCTTATGAGTCCCACGAATCCAACGTCAAGCTCGACCGAGTTATTGATTTTATAACATCTCAATCAGCTCGAGAAGAAGAGGCCGCATTGAACGAAAAAACTTGATCTAATCCTAGCTCGAGTAATGTCCCAAGCAAACCGAAGAGAGGAGGTTGACCTCAGATGTGCCCGTTTGAGCGAGCAATTGGAAAGTCTAGCAAGGCGCATCGACTCTATCGAGTCACGAGCCAATGAGCCCATGGTTGGGGATCCACATCCGGTGCTTATACCTTTCGATGAGCTCGAGGATGACTCTTTGGGATACAACGCCAAACTTGACCTCATCCTCGATTGTATGATGGCCCAAGCAAACCGAGAAGAGAAGATTGAGCTCGGGTGTGCTCAACTGAGCGCTCAAATGGAGAATCTAACAGCACATCTCGATTCTATCGAGTTGAAAGTCGACGACTCCCATCTTATGGTTGGTGCCCAAACATGTATTCCGATGCACATGTGTGAGACCGAAGAGGAAGATGATGCACTCCAGCAGGACGACGATATTTCGGAAGAGGAGATTCATGGACTTGACCAAGAATTGCACGTCACCATTTCTTGAGTCCCTCCTTCTGCTACCGAGATGGAGTATTCACCTTCGGAGCCATCATTCTGTGCTACCAAGTGGGCTAGATTTAGCTCGACTTATTCCAAGGATGTGCTCGTTATCCCTGAGGTTGATGACAGAGCTCGGGTGGGAAAAGCTCTATGTCAACTACTGGGGATTGCTCGTGCCCACGTCTGGTTCCTCCAGAACACAGCCACCCGGATCCACCGTGCCAGCCTTCTCGCCAAACTTCCCAAGCTACCACTTCTGGAAAGTACAAAGGCATGGCACGATCGTCACTTCTTCCTGGATCCTGGTTGATTTGTACCCAGGTTTCGTCAAGGTAATGACGTTAAACGAGCGCTTCTTGGGAGGCAACCCAAGTGATTTATTGCTTTATTAGATACCTTCTTTTATGCTTTTTATTTTTACCTTTGAATAATGGAAGATTTGGAGTTTTGTGTTTTTCTTGGCAGGAACGAGTTAGCGAGCTCGAGCAGGATGAATGCTTTGAATGAGGAATATCGGGGATTTGGGTTGAGCATGGGCGAGCGACTTGCACGTGAATGCTTAATTCCCTCGATGCTACTTCGGTTTGCACACCTTTTCTCTTTTTACTTTTTTGAGTTTGTTTTCTTCTTCTGTCTTGTTTTCTGAGTCTTTCGTTCTTGTGTTAGCTTCTAGTTGGTTCATAATATGAAATTGCTAGGTCCATTATTTGACTTCCTGTTTTGTGTCGAAGCAATGAGAGCATTGCCTCATTTTATATGTGGGGGAGTTATTTGGATTTTTGCATGTTTATATGGTGGACCAGTCTAGTTTTAGGTTTTTGTGTTGTTGAGCATGGTATTGGTGGATTATATGATTTGTTGATGAATGTTTGATGAAATTGGGAAGTTGTGATAACGGACGTGTGGTCATTGCCTCGGTATATGCTTGATTGCTTTGAGTGACATCTATTCCCTTGTGAGGTTTTGATCCTTACCCTTCTTTCTTGTGAGATATTGATCATATTCTTGAACGATTAGAACTTGCCTTGAGTTTGTTTGAAAGGAATCGATTAGAGTTTGAAATTGCGAAAGTGATTGAGGCGTTTTGTTTGATTAGCTCTCTTTAGCCTTGTTCTTTGATCCTAAACGTTATTATCCCTAGTAGCCCGTTTGAGCCTTGAGCCTTTTCTTGTCAGCCATGCATATAATGTATTTTGTTGACTGATTTTGTGATGATTGGTGAAAATGATGTTGTTGTTGAATAAGGTGAACTGGAGTTGAATTTCTATTGCTTGACCTATATATATATATATATATATATTTAAACATGAGAGCTCACAGGACGAATCGAATGGATTCTGCTCCTCTTACATAAATTAATCAATATAAAAAAAAAATAAAAACAGGTCAAGTAATGAAGTTGTAACTTGATTAGAGCATTTAGGTGTTGTTTGTGGAATGTTGGTTGGGTAGTAAGTGTTTTGACTTGTTCATTCCGGATGAGTAGCGGAATGCTTGAGTATACTCGAGAATCCTGATTGTCTATTTGAGCTTCTTGTCCTTATATATCCACACCTTTACCTAAGCCATATTACAACCCGTAAAGTCCTCTTGATTCGCAAGTTTTGAACTTTGATTTATTTTTTAGTAATGTAGATGATTGGCAAGCATATGTTGAAACAGGAATATTGACCAATCTGAGCGACCCTATCATATATTCATGTAAAAGAATGAGTGAGGCATGTACTTATATTTCTATATTTGAGAGTTTGTCATTTCGAGGCCAAGTTTATATTTGAGGCATATGGTTTCACGGTCGTTGGAATTCGACCTGGTTGAATTGGACATTTTGAAACTCTTCTTATTTGAAACTGTATTCATGCTCATGTCTTGTTTTCTTTTCTTTTTGTTCAGGACGAACAAAGGTTTAAGTGTGGGGGAGTTGTTTGTCCCATTTTTGTTGCGTTTTTCCTTGTTATTTTTTCTTTCTTTTCCCCTCATATTAGGTCTTTTAGTTAGTTTTTATCTCGTTTTGTAGTTTATTGCGTGTTTTCCTCTATCTTGGTTTTTCTTGTGTTTTTTGTAAGTTTTTTCGGTTTTTCTTCGTTTATGGTATGCAGGTCGAAAGCTTCGAGAGAATTTATTTTTCATGATAAGTGGGCTGGGTGAACATCATTAAATAGATGGGTTCGTTGGCTACAAGTAGGAAAAAGCAGAATTCAATTTCGAGTTCGGAAGAGTCCGGACGGGCCCGATATGTGAAGTCATGCACGGAAGCCGCCACCTTCAAGTCAAAAGCTTTGAGAGAATAGGATTTCAAGAATAAGTTGGATTTAAAAGCACAATTGCGTAGAAGGCTCCGTTAGCGATGCATAGGAAAAAACGGAACTCAATTCCGAGTTCGGACGAGCCCAAAACGCAAAAGTCGCGCAGTCGAGTCAGCAGCCCTGCGCGCCGCGGCGCGGCAACCCTCAGCGGCGCGGCATTGACCCCCTCTGTGGCGCGAAACAGCCCCACGCCGCGCCAAAAACCTCCTCCATGGCGTGAAGCACTCCACGGGCCTTCAGAGAGTACAGCTTTGCGCGCCACGCCGTGCTACCCCTGTCGCACCGCGCCATGCCACTATTTTTCACGCCATGAAGACCTGCTCCTATATATATTTGCATTGGGATTTCAGCAGGACGAATCTCCCCTCCTGGGAGAAAAAACCCTAGGCCCGGTAACTCCACGACAGAACTCCTTTCTTTACTTCTTCTTCTTCGTTTTTCCTTTTCTTTACACCTTTCTTTTCCATTTTTCTTCTTATTCTTCTTAGTTATGAAGGATTAAGCTTTGAATATTGGGATTCAACACTTGGATTGAATAAATTGCAAGTTTCTTTTCTCTTTTGAATTAATTCATGAATAATGATTGAGTTGGGAGAAATGATTATGTGTGTTGAATTCGATTTACGTAGCTAATTCCTATTTCTAGGGATAGGGGATGATTGTTTTTGTTTAAATTATATTTGTCGGGCTATGATATGTTCATGTTTATGTGAGTTCATTTAATTAGGGATTGGTGAATTCTTTCCTGATTGATTGATATAATCGAAGAGCGACACTTCGAAGTTGCAATTGGTATCAATTGAATGTTGATTAGTCGAGTTAGGCTTATGTTGATTCTAAATGGTTAGTTAATTAATTCTCTTCTAGTTTGATTAGCGACTTTTAGAACCAAAAGGGGAGAAGTCGTAGACTTAGGCTCGCATGAGATAGATGATTTCGTAATTGAATAGTCTATAGGTTTTGAATTGAAATACTTGCTTGTCGATGACCCGTCCCTTGTTATGAAAAGTTATTGGGATTGGGATAATTAGCCTGTGTTGTGTGCTCAAGCTTGCTCGTCTATGTTCAATCCCTTGTTACGAAGAGTTATTGGGAGTGACCGCTAGATGATTAAGCAAGAGTGTCAATCTAGAACCGAACGATTAATTGCCAGTTTTTGCTAAAAGAACTTGAATTAATTATTTTCGACTCCCTAGCTTCTCCATCTTTGTTCGTTTATATTTTTTAGGTAGATTATTGTTTTATATTATTCATAGTTGGTAATTATTCAAACCCCGTTCTGATTAGAATGTTTAGAATTTGTTTTCCTTTTGTGTGTTGTCAAAACCACTTCTAAATTCCGAACCGCCTTCCTCGAGAGATCGACCCGAGGTCGGGAGTCATCCCGTACTCGGTAAAAAATAAAATAATTTGTTACAACAAGCGGGTCCAAAGCGGACAATATTCTACAGCGGGTGGACTGGGCTGTTACATAATGGGTTGAAATAAATTACATCCAAGGCCTCCGTTATAGGATTGTTAGTGAATCGGTTTAGATCGATCCCACAGGACGGTTTATCTCACAGTTCACAAGGACAAATCTCCTTCGTGATGGTAACAGCAAGCTATTACAAAAGAGTACGGGTCTTCCA
Source organism: Striga asiatica (assembly GCA_008636005.1). Lineage (NCBI taxonomy): Eukaryota > Viridiplantae > Streptophyta > Magnoliopsida > Lamiales > Orobanchaceae > Striga > Striga asiatica. The sequence continues at coordinate 328,880 of BKCP01004716.1, read as the reverse complement.
CAGATGAACGTAATATTTTGGTAGTGAATGTGGTACCAATTAATGGGTTACACTTAAAGTGCAAATTAAAACGATATTCCCACAGGAAAAGGATGTTTTTATTTCAATAAGTTCCTTCTTCTAATAAAGAACAAAGGACACATGGACTCAGTGCGCTGGCCAAAAGATGAACCGACTGTTAATTAAGTACTATTTGGATGGTATGTTAATTAATGGGATTAATCCCTCCTCTTGCGATGGCTTGAACCGTAGACGTCCACACTCCGTGGCCTGCGGGGATTCGGTGTTTTGAGGTGTCGGTGAATTTATTCAAATGTTGTTTTGAAGGGATCAATATTTGATGTTAAATTCAAAAACACTTGACTGAGTAAAGACTATGTTTGCATGATCCCAGGAATTCAAAATGTCATTTAATCCGTTGTCCGTAATTCTCAAAGATAATTTACTTGTTCAAATATGTTAGAAATAGAACTTGGATAGTGTCTTATTTTGCTGAGGAGTACAAGCCGAAATGCAAGTGTATCTGGTATAAGCAAAATGGACATATGAAGATGAATTGTCCTATTCTTAAGACAAGAAAGGTAAATCTTAATTCACTAGAAAGTCGAAGCATTTTTAATGGTGTTATCTATCAGTACCTGGTGAATAGATACGTAACCACTAATTATGTAAAATGTTCTCGGAAACCAATCGACACGTGATAGGTAGATTACCATCTAAAATGGGTTTTGCTACAAAAGTGGCGACTTTTGCCGTAGAAGTTCTCTATAGAAATTTTGGTTTATGAGTAATTGTCTTTATGTGCCAAGTCTTAGAAAGAACTCACGTTCAGTTTCTAAATTCTATATGGATGTTATGTTTGCTGGTTTGAAAAGCAAAACGTTTTATCCATTTGGTACAAGGTAGGACAATTTGTAAACTCAAAGGAACCAAAAATATCTCAAAATGAGTTTTCTATAGAAATTTTGATTTATGATTAATTGTCTTCATGTGCCAAGTTTTAGAAAGAACTCGTGTTCAGTTTCTAAATTGGGTATGGGTAAAAATGTGACATTTCATCCATTTGGTATGTGGGTAGACAATTTATGAACTCAACGAGCCAAAATATCTTACAGTGCAGTAGATGAAATAAATGGCACATCAACTAGAACCAATAAGAAGAAAGGTCCTTCACTAAATGAATCATACATTATTTTGGCATCTAGTGTTTGGGTATTTTAGCGTTAGTAGAATTCAAAGGTGGATAGCCATTGAACTTATGAGTTCTTTGGGAATGGATGAAACTATCAAGACCTACGAATTATACTTAGTAGTTGAAATGACACAAACGACCTTATGTAGGTCAAGGGATTTAGAAACCAAATGTTAGGAATGATTCATCCAATTTGTGAAGTCCGATGATTTTTAGAACAAAAAGGTAGTTTTGAATATTTTTCTTTGAAGAAATTTGTTCAAAACAGGTAAATATTTTTTCGGAGTAGAATCGAAAGATTCGAACACCGGGTCGTGTCTCACGAGGAAGGTTAGCCGGAATATTCTATACGTTTATTCAAACAAGAAGAGAAACAAAATTCCTAAACATTCTAATTCAGATGGATTGATTTGGATTATTAACTACGAAAAAGACTTCAAATAAGGTAAATAGAAATACAAGCAATGACGAAGAACAATCAGGATTTAAGAAGCTAGGGAGTCGGGAATATCCGTTTTGGTTCGAAAATGCAATTATCAAGCAAGAGATTGTTCAGCTAAGTGATTTGAATAATCGACATGTTCAAGTACTCATTCTCAATAACTTTTCGTAACAAGAGAACAAACTAGAACGGCAAATTAACAATTCATTTAACTTCTAGGCAATACAGTTACGAACAAGCCTAGTTCATACAAGCCTATTTCGACCGACTCCTCCCTTTTCGGTTCTGAGAGTCGATTAAAGTAGACTAGAAGGTGTTTAATCAACTAGTCCGTTTAGAATAACCAACATCAAGCAAGAATATGTCGAACTCAATTGCAAACAATTGAGGATTGAAGTGTCACCCTTCAACAATTCTAAATATTCGAGCCCGACCATTGAAAAACCCTATAAAAAGATCAACATGTATGAAATTGAACAATCCTGAGCCCGACAATCATAAACGATATCAAAACATCAATCCCCTATCCCTAGCATAAGGATTTAGCTACTCATAATCAATCCAACACAAAGAAACATTTCAATAAGACCATTCATATTCATCAATTAAGAGAAAAGATAATCTTACGATAAAAATCCCAAAGTCGAAATTGAAAGACAAGCTTGAATCCAAGAACAATAGCGAAATTGAGTATAAATCTGAGTTCTACGTCAAAAAATATGAAAGAAAAGTGAAAAACGAGTGAAAGAGAAGAGAGGATAGGGTTTCTCGTTTTTGGAGTCGAGAGAAGATGAGAGATCCCCTTCTGTCACGATCCCGATGCACATATATAGCCACACGGCATCACGGCGCGAGGTTGGTGCGGCGCGGCGCGGAGAGGTGCTGTGCCGCGGCGCGGGGACAGGCTGTGTGATGAAGATCGCGTGTCTTGACTTGGTCGATAAGCCGCTCGCGCGCCTTGAATCGCCGATAGATGCTAATACGCGCGCCGACGCCTTCGTACTTCGCGATAGGTGTGGAAGAAAATCGGATGTTGGTCCTATTTCTAACACGATCTAGTTTGTAAACTCACAAGACAATTTGAACAAGTGTTCGATTTTTAATTAATTCTTCAATGATAATAAATTGAATGATACATAGGGTATTTATAAGAAAAACTAGATCTAGTCCTATACCAACTATAATTCTAATCTATGGAAAATATATCTAATCCTAAGGTAACTAAATATCTTGCATATCAAGACTTACCAAAATATAAAATACCTAACCAACTAAATAATCTCTTACCTAATAATCTAATAAGATAAATAAATCACCTAACTAATACTAACATGCGGCTAAATAACCTAACCTATCTAAATTAACATTCCTCACGTGAACTAACATACTAATTAAATAAACTAATCCTAACAATACTAAATCAACTAATTACTTCACGGCTAATTAATAATTATATCCTAACACTTATGCTAACTAACAAATCTAACGAAACTAACACTAACACCAAATAATCTTACGCCTAAATAATATAAGACTAATTACATAACCAATCTAATTATAATCTTCTAGAATCTTCATTCCTCGGCTCGCACGGCTCGCCTCGTGCATTTGTGCATCACGCCCACGTACGCCTCCTCGTGCTTCTTCGCGCGGACCATTGCCAACTCCCGGGCTCGACCGGACCACTATCGCTAAGCCCAAGCCCATACGTGCTCTCAAGACTAGGCCCGTCCACGTTTCTGCCCGACGCGTGTGTCCACGCCGTGCTCTCGTCCCTCTCGTTGTGGTCGACTCTCGCACGCTCGACCTTGTTGAGCACGACGTCGCATGCTCATCATCGACCCACTTATACTCGTTCCTACTAGCTTCGACCAACTGTGCTGCCAACTCTCGTGATCGCGCGTCCAACCCACGTACTCCCCCGCGTGCTTGATTGCGTGCTATTCCTTGACTCGCGAGGCTTCTCGAATTGCCACACGTTTCTCGCACCTCGCACGTGCTCGTTCCGTAGTGCGATGCTCGTGCTCGACCCAACGAACATTATCAATTGCTCGACCCGCTAGCGCGTCGGCCAGCTGCACGTCCGCTCGCACCGTGTGGAATCGTCTCGCGTGACCTTTCTCCGTGCGTGTCCACAGCTCACTTCGTCTTCCTCGTGCTTGACCACCTCGTAATCGAGCTCGCGCTCGTCTTTTAGGCCATACATGCATGGTTTTGGCCCTTTTCCCGGCCTTCTCGGGTCGTCTCGACCCATGGTCCTCGGCGTGCTCGGGTCTCGAAACCCACATCTTCATCATTCCTCTCCCCTTCGAATGAGTCCTTGTCCTCAAGGACTCGCCATCGACCATCACCTTCTTGACCTCGTCAACCACATCTTCTGCTTCGACCACCTCGGCTTCTTCAACCTCGACAAAGTATTCATCAGGGTATACATCGAGAACAGACGGTCCATCCAAACCCATTGAGACTTGCTCGTCCGTGCGATTGGCCTCATGCTCGATTGGCTCGACCACACACTCAGCGATCTTATCTTCAACATAGCCCGGCGGATCAAAAGTAAACACGGGCTCCTTGTCACCGAACCCCTCCGTACGTGACTCAAGTCTGCGTATCCTCGCCCGATACTTGGTTCGCTCTTTACGCAACTCGTCTAACTTATCGCATTCTTTATCCTTCAACCACCTTCTTTTGCATATGCGTTTGAACTCTTTGATTTCTTCTTTGACCCAACACTCTAATTTCGTCTTCTCCATTCGATCCCTCCACTCCAAATTACTCATTAACTTTTTTTTTTTTAGCACTCACGCAAAACCCCAAAAGAATGTGGTATAGAGAAAGACACACGATCAACTTCTCTCAATGAAAGCACCAATGATGAAGATCGCGTGTCTTGACTTGGTCGATAAGCCGCTCGGGCGCCTTGAATCGCCGATAGATGCTAATACGCGCGCCGACGCCTTCGTACTTCGCGATAGGTGTGGAAGAAAATCGGATGTTGGTCCTATTTCTAACACGATCTAGTTTGTAAACTCACAGGAGTAAACTCACAAGACAATTTGAACAAGTGTTCGATTTTTAATTAATTCTTCAATGATAATAAATTGAATGATACATAGGGTATTTATAAGAAAAACTAGATCTAGTCCTATACCAACTATAATTCTAATCTATGGAAAATATATCTAATCCTAAGGTAACTAAATGTCTTGCATATCAAGACTTACCAAAATATAAAATACCTAACCAACTAAATAATCTCTTACCTAATAATCTAATAAGATAAATAAATCACCTAACTAATACTAACATGCGGCTAAATAACCTAACCTATCTAAATTAACATTCCTCACGTGAACTAACATACTAATTAAATAAACTAATCCTAACAATACTAAATCAACTAATTACTTCACGGCTAATTAATAAATATATCCTAACACTTATGCTAACTAACAAATCTAACCAAACTAACACTAACACCAAATAATCTTACGCCTAAATAATATAAGACGAATTACATAACCAATCTAATTATAATCTTCTAGAATCTTCATTCCTCGGCTCGCACGGCTCGCCTCGTGCATTTGTGCATCACGCCCACGTACGCCTCCTCGTGCTTCGTTGCGCGGACCGTTGCCAACTCACGGGCTCGACAGGACCACTATCGCTAAGCCCAAGCCCATACGTGCTCTCAAGTCTAGGCCCGTCCACGTTTCTGCCCGACGCGTACGTCCACGCCGTGCTCTCGTCCCTCTCGTTGTGGTCGACTCTCGCGCGCTCGACCTTGTTGAGCTCGACGTCGCATGCTCATCATCGACCCACTTATACTCGTTCCTACTAGCTTTGACCAACTGTGCTGCCAACTCTCGTGATCGCGTGTCCAACCCGCGTACTCCCCCGCGTGCTTGATTGCGTGCTATTCCTTGACTCGCGAGGCTTCTCAAATTGCCACACGTTTCTCGCACCTCGCACGTGCTCGTTCCGTAGTGCGATGCTCGTGCTCGACCCAACGAACATTGATCAATTGCTCGACCCGCTAGTGCGTCGGCCAGCTGCACGTTCGCTCGCACCGTGTGGAATCGTCTCGCGTGACCTTTCTCCGTGCGTGTCCACGGCTCACTTCGTCTTCCTCGTGCTTGACCACCTCGTAATCGAGCTCGCGCTCGTCTTTTAGGCCATTCATGCGTGGTTTTGGCTCTTTTCCCAGCCTTCTCGGGTTGTCTCGACCCATGGTCCTCGGCGTGCTCGGGTCTCGAAACCCACATCTTCATCACGGAATTAATTAATTACTGAACTGGCTCGATTACTAAATAAAATTTAACTGATAATACTTTCAACTTAAAGTCGAATTTTTAATTGAATAACTTAATAACTGGGCTCGAAACTAGGAACGAGCATTATTAATAAAAGTAATTAGTTCAAACTTAGAACTAAAATAATTATTTTATTAATTACTGAATGGGATATTACAGGCGGCGCGGTGCGGCACGGGCGCGGGGCCTGGGCAGCTGGGCAGCTCGCACAACTTTGCTTCTCGGGTCCGTTTGAGCTCGTTTCAACTCGGAATTCGATTCTGCTTTTTCCTGTGTGCTCCCAATGAACTCCGCTATTTAATAACGCTTGCTCGACTACTTTTTGCCTGAAATCCGATCCTCCCGGGGCTTCCGACCTACACACACTAAAAACTAGAAGAGAAACAAAGGAAACCGGAAAAACACACGAAAAACACAGAAATACTAACAAAGACGGGAAACACGAAATAAACGACAAAAAGACTCTAAAACCACTTAAATGACTCAAAATGGGGAAAAAGAAGGAGAAAATTCACACGAAAAACGTAACAAAAATGGGACAAACAACTCCCCCACACTAAAACCTTTGTTCGTCCCCAACAAAAAGAAAAGAAAAGACACGAAAACAAGCAAACGAGCATGGATAACAGTTTCAAATAAGACAAGCCTCAAATTAATCAACTTAGCGGAGGAGACTTCCAATGACCAATATAGCACACCTCAATTACAACTCGAATGCAACGCTTTAAGAACACAGACGCTCAAGCATGGGAATGTCAAACATACATGCCTCACTCGGTTTCTTTCATAAATATGAAGTGGATACGCTCAAATTGGCCGATCATCATGCATCAACATAAGCTTGTTTATCGTCTATTCATACTCTAAAGCAATCAAAAATCATGAAGTGCAAATCAAGAGGACTTCTGGGGATGCAATAAAGGCAGTTTGCATAAGGGAAAGACCAAAATGAAGAATAAGCGGCTCAAATAAACAATCAAATTCTCGAGCATATAAACTACTCGAATGTTCCACCACCTATCAAAAATCAACATGAAACCAATCATTCCCATCAAAACTCCATGCAACACTCATAACGCTCAAGATGAAATGCAAATTAAGTACTCGACTGTCTTCCTTTTTTTTTTTTTATTGGAGAGTAACTTTTTTCGAGCAAGATTGAATCAAAAGGACAACATTCTGTAGGTGTGAACATTGGAGGTCATCCAAGTTTCCTACAATAGTTTCCCAATGCTCATTACCTGTCAAAATGAATTGACTTGTAAGAGGAGTAGAATCCATTCGATTCGTCCTGTGGACTCTCAATATTTTATTTTTATATTTTTTTCATTTTTTCAACACTCAAAATGCATCCCAAACAAGTTCTATACCTCATCAACACATATTAGAAAGCTCCGTCATCATATCAAGTACACTGTCAAATCTCAAATAATTCAATCGAATCGATTGACAAGAAATACGGTTCAAGGCTCAACGGGCTACTAGTGAAAATATAAGTTCAAGGGTCAATGAAAAGGGTTAAAACGAGCTGTGTCAAAGAAATGTCTCAATCATTTTCACAAATCACAACTTCAATCGCTTCATTTCAAAATAGACTCAAAGCAAGTTCTAAACAACAAAGATTCCGACCAATATCTCTCAAGAAACAACATAAGGCTCAAACCTCGCAAAGGGTAAATAATTGTCAACAAAATGACACATCGAGTGCATCAAAATATACTGGTCATGATCATCATCACATCTCCTCAACATCATCAACAATCATCAAGAAATCTTAAAATCCACCAAAATCCATACTCGCAAAACACATAAACTGACTCCAGAAAAGAAACTAAAATGAAAACAACAAAAGGACTTAGACCTGGTCAACCATAGACGCACATAATCATGTAAAAACTCCCCCACACCGAAAACCGAACAATGTCCCCATTGTCGATCATCAGTGCAAGGGAAGTTTACCCATATAATCAACCAATACAAAAGACAGAAAAAGTAAAACAAAAACAAAAATAAAGAGAAAGGAAAAGATACAAACGTACAGTGCACAGTGATTGGACTAGTCACTGTGAATCCGGTGGTGCAGGTGGAGGGTGGAGGTAGTCAGGCCCCGAACAGCGGTGGGCCTCTGTCAACTCAAATCTCTCGCCCCATTCGGATCGGGGCAGCTCCTTCGAACTCAGCTGGGGAGAGGTAGTGGCTCGGTCAGAACGGTACTTCCTCTGGACATAGACACGGTCCTGCAATGATCTCTTCGCGTGTTCTTGCATACACGCGCCTCCAGTAAGCTGTTCAATCGCCCTGAGGTAAACACAGTCTTCCACAACATTTGCCTGCGGCTCAGGATGGGTCTCTCGAACGGAGATGGAGATGGACTCGCCTAACACTGCCATGGTCGTCGTCCCCTTCCTTACTTCAATAACAGTTCCAGTTGTTGCCATGAAAGGTTGCCCCAGGAGGATGGCGTGTTGTTTCCCTTTTTCTTCCACGTTCCCCACATCGAGCACTACGAAGTCCACGGGAACTATCAACTTTCTTACTCGTACGAGCACATCCTCCACAATCCCTTCTGGTCGACGATATGAGCGATCAGCTAGCTGTAGGCGCATGTCGGTGGGCTTCAAGTTTCCTATCCCGAGTCGGTGGTAAACTGCAAGTGGCATGAGGTTGATGCCTGCTCCAAGATCAAGCAATCCCGATGTCTCTTCCCCATTCCCGAAGGCCATAGTGATCACAAAGCCTCCGGGATCCTTTTCTTTCTTCAGCAAGTCATGCTGGAAGACACTCGCCGCCTCACAGATAATCACCTCCTCACCATTCTTAAACCTCTTCTTGTTCGTGGCCACTTCCTTGAAGAATCGTGCATAAGCCGAAACTTTCTTCAACACATCGGGAGGAGATAAGTCGACATTGGCCTTGGCCAACATCGCATGAAGGTCTCGAATCATAGTGCGGTCCTTCTCCTCTAAGAGTCGGCTCAGGAAAGGAATCTCCGGTCGGTAAGGGTTCGGGGATCTGTGTAAAGTAGGCTCGGGTGGTGTCACTGGAGCTTCTTCTGTCTTCCCTCGCTCCTTCGGGCCCTCTTTTTCTTCTTTCACCTCTTCGGGCATAATCACGGTTACCACATTTGCATGCTCCGGCTGGCTTGGCAGCTTTCCCTTGCTCAAGTCAGTCTCGATGGTCCCGACCCGTGTGGCTAACTGTCCCACTTGCGTCTCGAGGCGTTTAATGAAAGCCTCATTGTTCATAGTTTGTTGCTTGTTGTCGGCCAAAAACTGGAGAATCTAATCCAGCTTCTCATCTGAGTTTGTCGGGCTCGCTTCCGATTCTGGTGCTGGCAACCTTAACATTTGTCCCTTGTGTTGCTGCTGATGGGAGACAAAGTTAGGTTGAGGCGGCTGTTGGGAATTGTTGTTAGACCATGAGAAGTTTAGGTGGTTTCTCTACCCGGGGTTGTACGTGTTCGAGTAGGGGTCGTTTCCGGGCCGGTTCTGATACCCCTGCAAAGCGTTAACCTCAACATTCTGCCTCCGTAATTTGATTTGAGAGCCATAGGACACACTTCAGAACTGTGTCCCTGAACACCGCATGCTCCACAAGCGTTTACTGTCATTGCCTGAATCGGTGAGGAACTTCGAGCATTTAGTAGCCGCATCTGCTCCGTGAGCTCCGCTAACTGCTGTGCCATAGCATTATTACTCGAGCCAACCTCATTCACTGTGGACCGCTTCCCTCTAATACTCTTCTGAGACGAGTTGGCACTCATCGTCTCGTACATTACAATCATTTCTTCAGCTGTTTTGCCCCCAATATCCCCTCCAGCTGCGTTGTCCACCATATACTGCAAGTTCTGGTGGAGGGAGTCATAGAAGCAATTCGCTAATAGTCCTAGAGCGAGGTTGTGTGGGGGCACTGCCTCTGGAGGTCCTTGAAACGTTCCCAAGCCTCATGAAGAGGCTCGTTTGGCAGTTGAGCAAAGGAGACTATCTGGGACCGGATGTCTTGGGTCTTCTGATGGGAATAATACTTCTCGACAAATTTGGAGTAGACTTCGGCCCAAGTTGTTAGAGAATCCGGGGCGAGGGTCATGAACCAAGCTTTTGCTCGGTCCTTCAGAGTCTCTGGGAAACACCGCATTTTCAGTTGGTCCTCGCTCAGCCCGTGTAGTTGGAACGTTTGGAGGACGTTGTAGAACTCCCAAAGAAAGTGGAGCGGGTCTTCGTTGGGGAGTTCGTGGAATGATGGGAGCTGATTGTAGTGGACCATCTTCATCTCATAATTTCGGGTGTCTTGCTCCAGCCAGATACAGGAAGTGATCGGCCCGATCATGGGTTGGGACGAATCTCGGAGGATGTTACGAGGCGGTTGTTGTGCACCCATGTCTGAGTTACTCCCCTCAGATGATTTTGGTGAATGCTCGCCTTCTTCGTGTGGCTCGAGAGTAAGCTCGTCCAGCAGCTCTCTCAGGCTCTCGTTGAAGGGTTTGTTAATTGGAGATAGTTTACGTCCACTCCTGGTACGCATACACTCAGACAACAAACATGTTACGAGCACCAATAATAAAGAAAAGAAAATAAAACAAGAAAAAGAAACACCAAAAATAAGGAAAACACAAAACCAAAGAGAAACACGAAAAATAAGATGAATGAGCGCACAAAATATGTCCTAAACCTTCCCCGGCAACGACGCCAATTTGTTGTAAATATTTTTCTGGAGTAGAATCGAAAGATTCGAACACCGGATCATGTCTCACGAGGAAGGTTAGCCAGAATATTCTATACGTTTATTCAAACAAGAAGAGAAACAAATTTCCTAAACATTCTAATTCAGATGGATTGATTTGGATTATTAACTACGAAAAAGACTTCAAATAAGGTAAATAGAAATACAAGCAATGACGAAGAACAATCAGGATTTAAGAAGCTAGGGAGTCGGGGATATCCGTTTTGGTTCGAAAATGCAATTATCAAGCAAGAGATTGTTCACCTAAGTGATTTGAATAATCGACATGTTCAAGTACTCATTCTCAATAACTTTTCGTAACAAGAGAACAAACTAGAACGGCAAATTAACAATTCATTTAACTTCTAGGCAATACAGTTACGAACAAGCCTAGTTCATACAAGCCTATTTCGACCGACTCCTTCCCTTTCGGTTCTATGAGTCGATTAAAGTAGACTAGAAGGTGTTTAATCAACTAGTCCGTTTAGAATAACCAACATCAAGCAAGAATATGTCGAACTCAATTGCAAACAATTGGGGATTGAAGTGTCACCCTTCAACAATTCTAAATATTTGAGCCCGATGATTGAAAAACCCTATCAAAAGATCAACTTGTATGAAATTGAACAATCTTGAGCCTGACAATCACAAACGATATCAAAACATCAATCCCCTATCCCTAGCATAAGGATTTAGCTACTCATAATCAATCCAACACAAAGAAACATTTCAATAAGACTATTCATATTCATCAATTAAGAGAAAAGATAATCTTACGATAAAAATCCCAAAGTCGAATTCGAAAGATAAGCTTGAATCCAAGAACAAAAACGAAATCCGAGTGTAAATCTGAGTTCTACGTCGAAAAATATGAAAGAAAAGTGAAAAACGAGTGAAAGAGAAGAGAGGATAGGGTTTCTCGTTTTTGGAGTCGAGAGAAGATGAGAGATCCCCTTCTGTCACGATCCCGATGCATATATATAGCCACACGGCATCACGGCGCGAGGTTGGTGCGGCGCGGCGCGGAGAGGTGCTGTGCCGCGCCTGCCGCGGCGCGGGGACGGGTTGTGTGATGAAGATCGCGTGTCTTGACTTGGTCGATAAGCCGCTCGCGCGCCTTGAATCGCCGATAATTGCTAATACGCGCGCCGACGCCTTCGTACTTCGCGATAGGTGTGGAAGAAAATCGGATGTTGGTCCTATTTCTAACACGATCTAGTTTGTAAACTCACAGAAGTAAACTTATAAGACAATTTGAACAAGTGTTCGGGTATTTTGTATTAATTCTTCAATGATAAAAAATTGAATGATGCATAGGGTATTTATAAGAAAAACTAGATCTAGTCCTATACCAACTATAATTCTAATCTATGAAAAATATATCTAATCCTAAGACAACTAAATGTCTTGCATATCAAGACTTACCAAAATATAAAATACCTAACCAACTAAACAATCTCTCTTACAACTAACTAATTCCCTTCGATGAGGGCGAAAATTCTCCTCGGCGAGTATGATTCCTTCGAAGCAAGGCCAGATTCTCTTGTATAAGAGAGCCACGGGATTTCTAAAACTTCCTTTAACCTTTATCCTCTCTCCTCTTCTCGCTATAACTCTTTTGTAGGCTTTTGTAGTTGTTCTTCCTTTTAAAGTTTCCTGATTTCGCTTTCTGTGATTCCTAGGTCTTTCTAATTCTGGAGATTATAGCGGCCCCGAATTCATCCTCAATATTGCCGTGAATCAGTGTTCATAATGGAGGAAGAAGACCTACTCCGAAAGATGGGGAATGTTCACTTATCGGAAAAAGAGGCGAACATCATTCCGATAATGATTGAAGATATTAACATCAGTAAGGAAGCTTGCAACCGTAGCATCTTTGGCAAAGTAATTGGACAGAGGAGAGTTCATCTAATTGGATTAAAGCGTGCCCTAAACCAGATATGGCAAATCCAAGATCAGATGACAATCAGAGAGTTAAGCCACAACTACTTCCAATTCATATTCAACTATCGAGATGACAAATTGAAAGTCCTAAAAGGTACTAACTGGCTCTTTGACAACCAATACCTAATTCTAAAGGACTGGTCGGAGGACATAAATAGTCAACACACCTGTTTCAAAGAGCTAGACATCTGGGTGCAAGCATGGAACCTGCCCATTCACTGGACATCCACAGAAGTTGGCCTTAAATTAGGCAGAACATTCAAGAGGGTGAAAAATGTGGTCATCCCGCAAAATGGGCCATTAGCAGGAAAGTGCCTCAGAATGCTTGTCACAATCGATCTTGATCAACCGATTCTCAGGTATGCCCGCCTCCAGCTAGAAGGAAAAACCATACTCGTTGAATTCAAATATGAGAGGTTAGTAAACCTGTGCTTCTACTGTGGCCTCATCGGCCATCTGGACAAAGCTTGTGACAAGAGAGTTCAAGATATGGACACAGGAAATCTCAGGGAGGGATCATTTGGAGATTGGCTTAAAGCCCAAGAACCAGTTCCCTATCAAGGCTCCTACAACCAAAACACCTCTCACTCTGACTCCCCCACCCATAATAATACACCTAAATGTCCTTCAGGCCCTATCCAAACTCTAGCTAACCCCACACCCATCTCTCATAAACATTCTCCCTCACCCCAACATTCCAATGAAAACACCCCTCAAGCCACATCCCAAAATCCAGTACAACCTGATAAACAAATACCCAGCTCCACTGAAAACTCCATCACACCCCCATCCAAATCCATCACGCCTTTTGTTAACCCCTCTCAGACCCTTATACCCCAAATTCCTATGGACACTGATGTTCAACTAATAGCAACAACCAATGAAACCCACCTCCTAATGCTTCCAGAACCCCAAGACAAATCATGCCCTCTACATTTTACCCCAACCCCTGAACCCAATGACCAACCTACCCCTACCAAGAAATGGAAGAGAAAGCCCAATCCCAAAACACCCCCACCCCAACCAACACCAGCCAGATTAACCAGAACAAAAAGACAGCTAACCATCATGGAAACATCTTCCAATCCAGAGCTCAACCAAATTCTTGAAATTGACCAAGGCAAGAAAAAGCAAAAAATTGAAGACTCTAGGGTAAAGGAGGCCAGCCCCAAATGGCCCCACCCTGATCAATGAAGACAACCCTGTGGAATTGTAGAGGCCTGGGTGGGGCCTCTACAATTTCCCAGCTCAAGGAGTCTTGGAAACTCCACCACCCCCTTTTTGCTTTGTTTTCTGAAACTCAAAAAAAAGAAAAATTTGTACATACCATATGTAAAAAGCTTAACCTTGGAGAATGCTGGTCTGCTGTAGACCCTTTTGGTAGGAGTGGAGGCCTTCTGCTCATATGAAACTCTGATGTCCATATCTTTCAAATCATCAAGACTGATTTTTGCATCCAAGTGGAATTCTGGGATGAGGAAAAGAACATCACTTGCTGGGGTACCTTTGTCTATGCTAGTACCCATCCTCAAGTTAGAAAGGAACAATGGCAATATCTTCTGGCAGCTCAACAACAGTGGGGTGATTACTGGTTTGTAGGGGGTGACTGGAATGAGATCACATGCCCAGAAGAGAAAAAAGGGGGAACTACTAGACCACTATCATCATTCCGAGGATTCAACACATTCATTTCACTGATGGGTATGCATGAAATTGAGCTCAAAGGCCACAAATTCACATGGGCAAACAACAGACAAGGAGAAGGGTTTGTAGAAGAACAATTGGACAGAATTTTCTGCTCACTGGGATGGCTAACTCTATACCCAAACTCCATAGTCCTCAATGAATTCAAGTCATGATCTGACCATGGCCTACTCTGCCTCAACTCCAATCCAGAGACCAAACCACAAAAGAAAAGATTTTTCTTTGATCAAAGGTGGCTCAAGAGAGAAGGTGTATCTGAAGTAGTTTCTGCTGCTTGGAACTGTTATCAATCAGGAACACCAATGTTTTGCTTCCAAGAAAAAATCAAAGGGGTCAGACTAAACCTCCTCAAGTGGAGCTGCAAATTCAAATCTGAAAATGCTCTGGCAATAGAATCCGTACACAGACAGCTGGCTGAGCTTAGATGGGAAGGAGGACTTAGAGACTGGCAAAAATGGGACTCAATTCAGAAAGAGCTCAATGACCTCTACAATATGGAAGAACAATACTGGAAACAAAAGTCCAGGATTACATGGCTCCATCATGGAGACAAAAACTCCCGGTTTTTCCATGCTCACACATCTCACAGAAGGAAGAGAAACAAAATCACTAGATTGATCAAGGAAGACTCAACAGTTTGTGACACACCAGATGAAATTGCAAAGTGTATTGAGGAGTTCTACCATGCCCTTTTTTCATCACAAGGTCCATCATATGCAGACCCAGTTCTTAATGAAATTGTTCCAGTGATCACTGAAGCCATGAACACTGATCTCACAGCTGCAATTGAAGAGGATGAAATTAAAGCTGCTCTCTTCTCCATTTCCCCTCACAAGGCCCCTGGCCAAGATGGTATGACTTCTCTGTTTTTTCAGCACTTTTGGTCCCTCATTAAAAATGATCTCTGTGCTCTGGTCCTCAGTTTTTTTCAATCAGGCAAAATGCTTAAAAGTATTAACCACACCTTAATTACTTTGATCCCTAAAGTTCAGAAACCTGACATGATTTCCCAGTTCAGGCCCATCAGCCTTTGCAGTGTCACTTATAAGGTCATTTCTAAAATTTTGTCCACCAGACTTAAACCAACCCTTCCCCTCTGCATTAATGATGCCCAATCAGCTTTCATATCTAATAGGCAGATTCTTGACAATGTCATTCTTGCTCATGAGATTCTCCATTTTCTTAATAACCATAGATCAGGTCAGTCCTATTATATGTCCATCAAGCTGGACATGTCAAAGGCTTTTGACAGAGTGGAATGGTCCAGTGTTAGAAACATCATGATCAAATTAGGATTCCATGACTCTTTTGTGAAATGGACCCTAGCCTGCTTAAATTCAGCTTCTTTCTCTTTTAATATGAATGGCGATGTCTGTGGTTATGTGATCCCTACTAGAGGAATAAGACAAGGAGACCCTTTGTCCCCATACATATTTTTATTGGTCTCTCAAATCCTATCAATTATCATTAACAGCTTGTCTTCCTCAGGTCAGTACAAGGGAATCAAAATTTGCAGAAACAGCCCTACCCTAACCCATCTCATGTTTGCAGATGACACACTCCTCCTATCCAAAGCTGACTCAGACCAAGCTCACCTCATTCTCAGAATCCTTAGCCAATACAATGCTATCACTGGGCAATGTGTCAACCTCCAAAAATCCTCAATCTTTTTCAGTAAAAACACCCCCCAGAACCTTAAAAGACAAATCTGCAACATCCTCATGGGCATTCAACCTCAAACCTCCTCCAAATACCTTGGCCTCCCCCTGGGCATTGGGAAATCCAAAGTGGAGACATTCTCTTACATTGAAGAAGCTGTTAATAATAAACTTTCAAAATGGCAAAACTCTTTCCTTTCTCTTGCAGGAAAAGAAATTTTGCTCAAAGCAGTCTTGGAAGCCTTGCCCATTTATGCTATGTCATGCTTCATTTTGCCAAAGGCCATCTGTGACAAAATAGCAAAGCACTTTGCTAATTTCTGGTGGAGAAGCAAGAAGGAGGGTACCAAGGGTATTCACTGGAAAACTTGGAGTCATATCACACTGCCAAAAGACAAGGGTGGCTTGGGTTTCCATGATATCCATCTTATGAACCAAGCACTGATTGTCAAACAACTATGGAGACTCCACAACTGTCCAGACCTTTTGGTTACCAAAATTCTCAAAGCCAAATACTACCCCTCATCCTCTTTACTCTCTGCAAAGAAGCAAGGAAATGCATCATGGCTTTGGGCCAGCTGGAGGAAAACATTATCCTTTTTCAATCAGAATGTGATATTCAAGGTGAACAATGGAGCACTGATCAATATCTGGCAGCATCCTTGGATTCCATCTCAGGCAAACCACAAACCTTCACCTCTGAACCCTTGGAATGGCAGAATTCACTGGGTACATGAACTCATTGATGAGACAGGGAGAAACTGGAATGTAGAGATGGTCAAGCAATGTTTTCCACCTGATGAAAGCTCAGCTATCCTCAACATCAAAGGGCTAGACCCCCTCAGCAATGACAGTCTTAAATGGCAGCATAGCAAATCTGGAAGTGTGACTGTAGCTGATGTGTACAAAAAACTGGTGGAAGAAAAATGGCTCAAACTTGATGTTCTTGAAGGTAGCAATATGGGCAGAGAACTTAAGCAAGCTAGAGACAGAATTTGGTCCCTCAAGGTAGCAGGAAAGCTGCAGCACTTCATATGGAAATGCTTCACTAACTCACTTCCAGTAAGTAATGCCCTCCACAAGAGACTCCAATCCTTTGATCCCATTTGCAAGCTTTGTGGTGTTGAACCAGAAACCATAGAACACCTGCTATTTCACTGTGCAAAAACTCAAACTGTTTGGAAGCTGGCAACCATTAATTGGGATGGCTTGGATGAGTGCAGAAACAACTTCAAGCAATGGTGGATTAAGCTCAGCTCACTAAAGAAAAGCCCCATGGCTGACAGGAGAGTTCAGATCACTGTATATCTCCTTTGGTGGATTTGGAAAGCTCGAAATCTTTGGGTTTTTCAAAACTACTGGCTTTCTGAGTACAATATAGTGCATTCAGCCTCTTCAGCATGGATGGAATTTTGCAATGCCCAGCTCCCTTAGTTAGAATGCTTTCTTTTTCCTTTTGGGTTCTTTTAGTTTTTTCTTTTGCTTTTGTTCCTCCCTGTGTTGTATTAGCTGTTGGTTTTGCTATCTCTTGTTCCTTGTAGTGATGCTCCTGCTAGGTACTTGTTTCAGTGGTAGGAGTATCTTTTGCCATGTGTTATTTTGGTTAGTAGCACAACCATTGCAAGCCCCCAATCTCAGTCTCCTTAGCTTCAGCCTAAGCTAAGATTGGAGCTATGTAATGGTCATTTAGTTAGCTTTTGTTATTTAGGGCACCTGAGGGGTGTTCCTTGTATTCCTACTTGTGTTAGGCTTTTGTAAACTTTGTACGTTCTTTTCCGAATTATAAAATCTATCGTGTTGAAAAAAAAAAAAAAAAAACTAAACAATCTCTTACCTAAATAATCCAAACTCACGCCCAACAAGAAATCTCCTAATACTCACGCCTAACACACACGGCACTAAATATATTTACTAAACTAATTCCTAACATCTAAATTATATAGCGCCGCAACTAACCTACTAAATAATAACTAATAAATCTACTAACAATAATAACCTAATACTAATGCCACTAACTATTAAATAAATAATCTAACAACTAACCTATCCGCTAACTATACTAACTAACGCTAATTAATAAAATAATGGAAGACTAATTACAAAATTAATTTAATTATATTTTTTCTAGAATCTTCGCTCCTCGGCTCGCACGGCTCGCCTCGTGTATTTGCGCATCACGTCCACGTACTCCCCCGCGTGCTCGGTCGCACGCGGCCTTAGACCCGTTGCTAGCCCCACGGCCTATCAGGCCCATTCTAGTCCCGCTTACGCGGTTGCCTCGATCCAGGCCCGTCCATGTGTACATGCTCATGTCTAGGCCCATCCGCAAGTCATCCCATCGCATGCAACCCTGCCATTTTCTCCCGCGGGAACTTCGGCCTCTTACGCCCGTCCTCGCGCGTCTCGTGCGATAAGCCCGACTCGATGCGTGTGTTCTTTCCTTCACTCGGGACTTTCGCATAGTGTCTTGGATCATCTCGTGTCGCTCCTCTCGTGCTCGTGCGTCTCGCATACGAGCTCGTACTCGTCTTTTAGGCCATGCATACATGGTTTTGGCCCTTTTCGTGGCCTTCTCGAGTCGTCCCGGCCATCGGCTCTCGGCGTCCTCGGGCCTCCAAAGCCACATCTTCATCATTGTGGCGCGGC
>BKCP01004716.1:299165-310229 GCA_008636005.1 Striga asiatica | reverse complement strand
GTGCGGCGCGGCACGGGCGCGGGGCCTGGGCAGCTCGCACAACTTTGCTTCTCGGGTCCGTTTGAGCTTGTTTCAACTCGAAATTCGATTCCGCTTTTTCCTGTGTGCTTCCAACGAAATCCTCTATTTAATAACGCATGCCCGACTACTTTTTGCCTGAAATCCGATCCTCCTGGGGCTTCCGACCTACACATACTAAAAACTAGAAAAGAAACAAAGGAAACCGGAAAAACACACGAAAAACACAGAAATACTAACAAAGACGGGAAACACGAAATAAACGACAAAAAGACTCTAAAACCACATAAATGACTCAAAATGGGGAAAAAGAAGGAGAAAATTCACACGAAAAACGTAACAAAAATGGGACAAACATACATTAAGTGACATTCCATAAGCTTAAGTACATCGAAAGAGTGCAATGGCAATTATGGAAAAATGTCGAGATTAATGTATCAGTGGCATTACGATCGAAACCGTAGTGACTAATACCTTTTGGAAAATCATGGAAATACTTGTTGGATGTTGAGATATGATCTCAACAGGTTGCATCTAGTTCATCAGAACGGGACGATGTAACTTGACGAAGGAAAATGTCTTTTAAGTAGATTGGTTATGTCAAGGATGAGTTATTAGGAATTTCATTTTTTTTTTCTTCCGTGTTGGAGTTGTGCAAATAGCAGGGTAAGTTCTGAACATAGTTCCATATAAGTTAGTAGTCATTACTCTGAATGAATTGTAGACGAAGGCATAGGCCTAGTCAGGAATACATTCAGATTCAGAGTGTTTCGGCACACGTGCTGGAAAGGATGATACTAATAGGATTGGAAAGGTTGTTATGAAAATATGCTATTTGTGGGATACTTCATAGTAACGAGAAATGAGTGGATTATTTTATATTACTAAAAGTCAAAAGGTGATCGTTAGTACGAATGCCTGATTATTAGAGGAATACTAAGTAATAAACCACAAAACTCATTTGTAGAATTGTTTTGAGGAAAGATAAAGTTGAATGTTCAACTTTGTTACCAAGTGTACAAATATGATACCACAATAAAGACTGCAACACGTATTTTGTGCAATACACTTTTGCAGAGGGAACCTCGTTGCAGTGGGAGGGTTGCAAAACAACTCCATGACATCGTGACAATGAGAGAGTCATTGGAATCGGTCTCTAGTAAACACGAGATCATGATATTCATGTTTTGAGAAAAGTCCCGGACTTAGTCTCTAGTAAACTTGAATTCCTCCCTAGTTATACAATGAGTAGATCTAAGACAAAGATGTAGAAACTTAACAAAGTTTTAATGATTCTGATTTGGAGTCGTGGACTCTAATCGGATCTGGGTTCTTATAGAATTACCTAGTAGCATATGGGCTATCGGACGAAATCTATAAGTGAAGACTTTAGTACAAGGCTTGTTGTGAAATAACAAACTCAGAAAGAATGGGGTCTATTAAGAGTAAGTTTTTTTTCACCGGTAGCCATGTTTAAGTCTGTATAAATGTAAGGCTTATTGAGAAATAGTAAACTCAGAAAGAATGGGATCTATTATGAGTTAGGCTTTTCACAAGTAGCCAAATTTAAAGCTGTTGTCACTCATATGAGTTATGAAATTAGGCAAAGTGGATGTCAAGACATTTTCCTTAACCGGGAGTCTTGTGGGAATATCCATGAGCAGCACCCAGAAGAGTTCATTAGAAAAGGGCTAAGAGCATCTAGTCACTAGACTAAAACAGTTCATTTATGGATTATAATGAGCTAGACATTTGGTTGATACGTTTGAATCGTGGATTCGATTATTCAACAAATAAGCATTGTGAGTGGCGCAATGGAAGCATGGTGGTATTTTTGTACTATGTGTTGACAACATCTTGATCACTGGAGACAATGTGAGAGTGTTGAAAGACACAAGGGTATGGTTATCCAAGTAGTTGGATATGAAGGATTCGGAATCACCGCGCCATGCTAGCCACAGAAAAGTGCACCAGCGGGCCGGGATCGGCAACTTCCAAAGCCATCCTAATTGAACATTTTCTCTTACGGGGATAGTAGATAAACTTGGCACCCTAGGAAAGCCCAAAGGCTTGATGTAATTAACCTTCTTCGCTTGCAGCTGGTTCCAGAAATCCCTTGCTGACCAAGTGGTAGCTAAGCGCGGTGATGAAGAATATTGTTTTTAGACCAAACAAACATCTCATGGCGTTTCAGGATGACATCCGCTAATGAGATCCGGCGTTTCAGTAAGGGAGGCACAGGAGAGCAAAGTGAGACTCTAAAAACGAAGCGAAGCGCAGTGAAGCTTTCGTCTTTGCCTTTCCGGGATTGCATACTCCGGAAGGAAGCTATTGCTTTTTCATTAGCATTACCTAGCTCGTTGACTAGGGCTATTCAAAGCATCTGCACACCAACCAAAACTTCTATGACTTCACTTCGCTTCGCTTCCTCAACTCAATGTAATCGATCCTCATCTCTACCTGTGGAAGAGTCACCATTTCCAAAAGGCAAGGCAACCCCGATCTTGCAAACCTCTGGTAGCCTTAACGGCCTCTCTTGCTCACATCGATGAAAGAAGGCGCGGCTTGCGGCCTACTTACTGAAGGGGGGACCCGAAGGTGGCGTCTGTCTATCGTGAAAAAACAAATATTCTTGAGATTGAGGATCACAAGAAAGATATATTGTGATTATCCCGAATTTCATTATCCAGATACTATCATAAAGCTCATTCGAAATTTGCATGACACAAAGGCAGTTCCTTGTCCTCGGCAAAAGGAAGCCTAGTATGTGCCATGTGGTAAATGAGACTTGATGTCTATTATTGCCAAGGGCATAATGAGTAGATATCGAAGTAATCCTACACAGGAGCAATTGGTTCAAGGTAGAACATATGATCAAGTTCCGTAAAAAGGCTATAGATAATATGTAGGGTTACCAAACGAGCCATAAGCAACCTATGGGTTACAAAAGATTCTGATTTCTAATCAGGACATGAACAAACAAGTAAAAGCCACCTTATGGTTTGTGTTCACTTGTGGGAGCCAAGCAGAATGGAGGAATGTCAAACGATAAAACGTTGACAAATTCCACCATAAGAAACTCAGTGCGTCCCTTCCCAAAAGGCGAGTGACGTAGAGATTGGATTCGCCATTGAACTAAAAATGTGAAACCTTGTCAGACCAAGTTAGGTCACAATGGATTGTGATGACAGTTGGTGCAGTTAAGACAGAGAGGAATCACCAGTTGATAAAGCAATTGGCACATAGAACAAGTACGCTAGTTGCAAAGGACTGCGACAGGGTGGACGTTTGTCGCCTAGTTACGTCAGGAGACTTCGGTAAAATCCTTTTAGGATTGGCTTTCCAGCGAAAGCGAATGATGGCCATGTTAAAGGATTGGGAGTCAGATGTATGGCAGAAAAGACAACAATTCTTTGAGAATTAGATTGAAAGAAAATTGTGGTTAGTGATAGCCATGAGCTTATTAAGCATAAGTGGGAGATTCTTAGATATGTTGTAAAAGCTTGGCTTTCAGATATGGACAATTCCATTTATATCTGGCAATCATGTTTCGGTCAAAGTACATATGCTTGCAGTTTATTTATTTATGCAATCATACTCCTTGTCTTACATTGAGATAGTGTGGTTCGTGGTGTCTCGAACAGAAAGGTCACCTACCGGTTCCTTGTAAGACTTAATTATTTGTTCACATTCTAGACTGGCAGTGAGACCACACTTGGAAAAAGACTGTAGTGCATTCTTGATTCAGTTGATCTTTGACTGGAGAACTACACTAGTACTTATGTTAAGAATTGAACAGGACCGTGGAAGGCTAAGATTATGAGACTCACTGATCGTTGTTGTAATCTCGACCTTCAGTTATTGATGCGTTCTCTAAAGTTGTAAGATAATATAAAAAAGGCGTGTATATTCATTACTTTTTTATTTGATTTACCAAGGGTGATTACTATTCCGTTAGGATGACGTACTCGGTACTTTGGTAAATGAGGATGTTTATATGACGCGCTATTATAAATTATTTACGGTCACTATGTTCCAGTGCGCTGGATTGATGACGTCCCCGAGATGAGCTCAGGAAGGAATATTATGTCAAGCCCTGCAGGCGGATGTGTATCCGACATAATGATTAAAGATCTGAGTGGTATTAGTTTCGTAAATGAATAAGAAGTTGATTAATTATTTTGTCAGTGATTTAATTAATCAACGGACGTTATATCTTAAACATAGGAAGATAAATCGATTAATAAGATTAACAAATATTAATCAAGTGGAGGTTTGATTTAATTGATTAAATTGGAGACAAATGGGGAGAGCAATAATAATATTCTAGTGGGATATATTATTATTTCATTTTATTAGGATTTTAAGAATTAATTTTATTCCTTATTTAACATTCTATGAGATAAGGAATATTCCTTCTAGAATATTACCTAGGAGACTTGAGAGTCTTCTAGAAGCTGATGTTAGGAGAAAGGAATAATGACCTAGTTGGGATTAATAAGTGGAGTAGAACTAGAATTCCTTGGCCTAATGGGATAAGCCCATATTTGGCACCTCCTTAAGGTCCCTAATGGAGCCTATAAATACACCGTGTCCCATCTCTTGAGATGTACTTGTGAGGCACGATTTTAAGGTTCCTATAAGGAAGAGCAAAATCGTATTCTTCATATATTTGAGAGTTAAGGAGATTCATATAATCGCTCCACCAAGATTAATTGAACTAGGTGTTTAGGTAATCCATTAGAAGATTTTAAGGTGAGATTATATGAAACCTCAAACCTTCATATTTTCCGGTCACCTTCCTCAGCCGACTACCGCCATCGACCACCGCTGGAAAACCACTACTCGCCACCAACATACCTCGCTTAACCAGGACTCCTCGCTCGACTAGGACTCCTCGATCGACCAGGACTCCTTGCGCCCTAGGAAACGTGCCGCATACGATCGGCATGACACAGACCCTGCTCGCCTAGTCCTCACAGGCATAGGAAAGCCGCAGCATGCGACCCGCATGCACCCGCTATTCCTCGCCTGATCAGGACTCCTCGCGCATATAGAAGACGTCCCGAGCACGTACTCGTGTGAGCCCAGACGCCGCACACCTAGTCTTTCCAGGCATAGGAAAGTTGACACGCACGCGCATCTATCCGTAACCCGAATCGCCGCAATCCGAACCTGACCAACTTGATTTGGTGATCCGTTTGTTATTCAACACTCGACTAGAGTCGACAAAGGCCAAACCCTTCAACCGATTGGGTTGTGGTAGACAGACGATCTCCATCAACGGACATCAGAAACGACTCAGAGTCGGCAAAAATTTTAAACCGTAAGTCTTAATACTAACTATAGATTCCGCTACGTTAGGACTTATTATTCAATAGATTTGAATGTGCACATTGTCGACGTTCCTAATAGAACCCAACAGGTTGAGGTTTGATGATGTCTCTGGAGTGAGGTTAGAAGGATTATTATGTTAAACCGTGTAGATGGATTAAATTCCGACATAATAATAATGTATTGAGTGGTGCTAGCTTCGGCATAAGATATCAATTGATATGATTGTCAATAATCGAATTGGTAGATGGACATTATATCTTAAACATGGGGAGGTAATTCATGTAATTTAAAATTAGAATTCAAATTGTAATTTAGAAATAAAATTAGGAGTTTAAATAATACTACTTTAGTGTAATAACTGTATTATTCATATATGAGCGGATTGGGCTTGGCCCACAGTTAGGCCAATATATTGGGAGTCCAATTTCATTCCTCTTTAGGGTCTCTGTTGTAGCCTATAAATACTTCACATCTCTTGGAATTTATGAGAGACACACGTATAACCACACGCCTAAGGTAATCGCCATTTTCTAGAAAAATCCTAATAGAGTTACCTTCAAGATCGTTACCACGAAGACGAACGGAGAAGATTTTGGGTCATACAATAGAAATCCGAGGTAGACCGAGAGAGTATATATATATATATATATTCAATCCCATAAATTATGTAGGAGCCGCTGTCGATCAACCCCGACCATCGAAGGAAGACCGGCGACCACGGTGGAAACAACCGCACACCCAGCCGCGCTCAGTCACGCCGAGGCCTGTACCAGGTCGTGCAGTCTGCGCGGGGCTTCGTGCCAGTATCTAGATGCTCGCAGACTTGTCCTAGCGCGCAGACGTGCGTGAGACTCAATCATAGCTAATGATTTTGTGTGTATCAATAGATCGTATTAATCAATTGTAATTACATTAATTAAATAATAAATAATATTAATTAATATATTTAAATAAATTATATAATAAATAAATTGATAAATGGAGTTTGACCGGCCGTCGGAAAATGTCGTTAATTTGGTAGGGAGAAACTCTACTCGATGGAACTCTCCCAGCCTCAGTGGTGGCCCCACTCGCTCCACAACCACCTCTACTACTCCGCCGCCGCTGGCCACTGTCTCTACCTCAACAACAACGGTGACGACGACTGTCCGGTGGAAGAGATCCTGAAGGAGCGTCTATTCTAGAAGCCCCTGATGTCGATCGACATATGAAAACTGAACCGACTAGTGACCCCCAAGCAGCATGTCGAGAAGAACTTGCCCCTCGGGGACGACGGAGGGTCCGGGGAGAACGAGTTGTTGTTGGGGTTTGAGGACTCGACCGACATGTTCTTGCGGTTCATGTACTCTTATTGATAAAACGGCCAGATCAACGTGTTCACCAAGGGCTGGAGTTGCTTCTTCAAGGAGAAGCGTCTCGACACGGCGACATTGTCGTCTTTGCGCGCCACTGCCTCGACGTCAAATGCCTCTTCATCGACTGGAGGAGGACCTCCCGACGGGTAGGAGGGGGGGGGGTCATGAACCATGGGATCCCACGTGTTTTAATTCAACTTGTCCAATTTCTCTCCGCCAGTGGTTTTGAGACTCCGATAGAGAAGAAGGCTGCGACAGCGAGATCGTCATAGTCCGTCGGAGAGGATTTATAGATTCAAGGAGGCTCACGGAGAGGAAGAGTCGGATATCAGCTGCAAAACAAATTTTGGATTTGGAGGGATCATTTTGAAAGTTAGATAAATCTTAGGGACCTTGTTGCAATTTCAATAAATTATGAGTTATTGCAATTTGATCCATGTGGCCCATCTGTAATTTATTTAAAATGTGAATAACTGCCTTATGACCCTTAGGTTTTTTACTATATAACTAATGCACAATTAATTTATTTGTTATGCATATTTATATAATACACAATGCATAATTTAGTTATAAATTATGCATACTTAATTGAGAACATAAAGGCAGTACAAGCGTCAGAATATTTTTGTAAATTGCATTTTTTACTGCACATTTAGTGCATAAGAAATTCACATTTAATTCATACGAAGTGCATATATAGTTCACAAACAATGCATAATTAGTTGATATATTGTTGCCCATTTAGTTCATTAACATTACATATATTCAGTTCATTTCAACTACATATTTTGAGTGAAAATTTACTTCAAACAAAATTCATATATGGTTCATGAAAAATGCATATTTAGCATACATATAGTTCATATCAACTGCATATTTAGCATACAAATTTAGTTCAAACCGGTCAATATATATTTTTATTGTATAATTAATTTGATATAACATTTTTCATTATATAATTATTGTAATATATGATTCATATTTACTTCATTCATTATGCATATTTAGTTCATCATCGTGCATATTTAGTCAACATGAGGTCTAGTCATAGCCATTTATTTGTGTAGACCAATGCCTCATATTAATAAATCGAAATTTACATTAGTTATATAACAAATTAATATAACTTAAATTAATTAAAGCACATCTATTTGTAGATTTTGACTGCACATTTAGTTCAGGCAAAATGCACATTTAATTCATACGTAGAATTTATTCCATCATTGTACATATATAGTTAATGTGAGGTCTAATCAAACCTATTTATTTGTGTAATGACTCATACTAATCAATTAAAATTTGTATTAATTATATAATATAAAAATAGTAATTATTATATTAAATTAATTTTATAAAAGGAGAAATTCTATTAGAGAGCTTGATTTTTTAGTATTATGTCATAATAGGGTCTATATTTTTAATTTTTTCAATTGAGGGTTTCAATTTTTGGTTATTCTCAATATAAGGCTTACTTTTACATTCTACTTTGCATTTAAGACTCCAAATCAGTTTGCATTTTCACATAATTATGTAAACTACAATACTCTTTTTTTAAATATTATTTTTTTCTTTAGTAAAATTACCTAATAAGATAATTATTTTATAATTTATATTTATGCAAACGCTTAATGAAATTTATTTTAAAAGTTGAAAATAAATTTTAACTTAAATTATAATCTAAGTATGTGATAACATTAAATAATAAAAATTCAGAAAAATAATTTTATTTTATTAAATAAAATTATAGAAAATATTATTTATGAATATATTTTTGGAAAAGTAAAGAATATATTGAAGGTTGTACTCTTATAGTATTTCTTCATCTTTCTTGAGTTAATATAAAATCCCTATTGTTCCGGCCAATATATATATCTCTCTCTTACATATAAGAAAAAGTGTGAGTGATTTAAGGCTTGACACGTGTCCAGTTTGTTCAGGCATAAATGTCCTCCAATTTCAGCTATTTTTACGGTTGCTGCCACTGCTTTGGCCTTGAAATTACTGAACTGCCATTCAATAAAACGTGGCGTTTTGTTTGGACGAAAATGACTTGCCCTCTGTTTTACTACTGCTAGCCCCTCAATTATATCCTTTTGTCTTCCCGGTTAAGTTTCCACCAACTTTCCACATTTTCTGCTTTGACCATCACACTTCACATATCATTACACTTTACAGTACTGTATGAAGATCTCAAAAATCCACTATCCTCTACCTCAGATCTCCAAACAAAAAATCTGAAAGGCAAAGGAACGCGACGACGACAAGGTTACGGACAACGGTCGGCCGACGAGTGCAAAAAGCAGCTGTGACGGTGAGATCTGCGAGGCGACCCGGAGATAGAGTCAGAGAGAGAGAGAGGGAGACCCGATGGGGCGGCGAGCCGGCGACATAGAGAGAGTGAGACCCGGCGGGGCGCCGAGCCGGCGATAGTGAGAGTGGGAGACCCGACGAGCAGCAAATCCACTTCGGCGATACATTTAGGTAAATATGACCGATGAACCCGATCTTTCTTTCCAATCTAGATTTGGTTTTTTTTCTCGACTACGAGTAAGCTCCTCCAAGTTCATATCATCATTTTCTGTTGCATTGCTCTGGAAATTACTGGGATTTTTGTTTTCATTTTGTTTTCTGCGTTCTCTGCTCTGGTGTCGAATATATACCGATTCAAGCAAGGGGAGGAATCCGGGGATCTATAACTCCAATCCTCGGAGATCTGAGCCGGGCATCAATTTGGACGATGATTTTTCGGCCGAGTTTCAGGATTTCAAGGATTTCTCAAACGGTGAAGGCGAGGTCGTTACTTTCTCTGGTTCGAAGAGCTCTGGTGTTAAAGGTAATGTTGTATTATTTTTCGAATTAATTTATTTTATTTGATGGTTAATTTGCTAGATTTCTGCTACAACCCTTATATGTATACATTCATGCTGCTACCGTTAACAATGATGTTTTTGATATCTAATTTTATGATGGGAGGAGCAATCACTTATGCCTGTTCTTTTTTGTAAATTGGGGGTGGGGTTGTGCTGGGGGTTTTAGGACATCAATGTTTAGATGATTCATTGTGCATATCTTACTACTGAACACACATAATGAATTTGATTCAGAAAGTCAACTTGCTTTATTTTCTTCCAAAAAACACATGCAAGTTGTAAAGTAAGTAAACTAACTTCAACCTTGAAAAAACTATGGTCTTCGAAGTCAGTCGATAAAAAGTATGAGTTACAAGTAACAAATAATTTATCTCAAATCAAGTATGTTTGACTAAAATAAAGATGGATGACAAAATATGACACACTTATAGTGAAATTGTACTGGCAAACAGGTAACCAAACTCACAGGCGAATGATTAATATACCGTTCCAGAGCTTGAAAATATCCGTCGTTTGTAAAATGCATAACCCAAATAACAGCAACAACGAAAAAAACACCTAAGAAAGTGAATCATAACTCATGGAATGCATAACTACAAACAAGTCTTCATACGCTCATTATATTTTAATTGAAAATAAAACTCACTGGGTGTAAATAATGTAGTAAAGTTTTCCTCTTAGCGTCGTTGTTGGCTACTGCAACCGTCGAAAATGTGTTGTCCGCACGAAGGCCGTGAAAAAGTCCTCCCTTCAGGTCATCAAGCACTACTACTCGAACAAGATCGTTGATTTCTACGCGAACAAGAACATCCTGGAGGAGTTTGCCGTAAGCCCCTCGAAGTGCCTCCGCAACAAGATCATTGGGTTCTCGACCCACCTCATGAGATGATAGAGGCCCTTTCGTGTAGAAAAAAGCCTTTTCGCCCCTTTCTGCATTGCTAATGATTTGCATGGAGAATTTTAACAATTGCCTTGCTTCTACAATGCTCGAGTGTTTTATTCCTTCGAATTTTTTATAGAATTGTTGGGTTGTCTTCTAGCTAAAATTTTAGCAATGTATTGGTGTTGATAAAAGTATATGAAATGGGATTGCTATTGTTTCGATTGTGTGTTGCTGCCAAATGATACTGGAAGGGATCTAAGTTTTTTTTTTCCTTATTTTTTTGTAGTAACTAGCTTCGTATGCTTCTGCTTTGTGGTGATTCTGGCGTTGGCAAATCATGTCTTCTTCTGAAGTTTACTGTAAGTTCTATCAGACGAGTGTTTCGTGTTTGCAAATTATAAAAGTTTTTTTACGATCCTTTTAGTTGATAAGTGATACTAATTTGGAACAAATTGCTCACATTAACATACTCTGTGTTTAGTGGACTCATGGTCTTATTCTGCATAAATACATAAATTTAAATTGATACGTTTTTATCAACAGTAACAAAAAGATAATGTATGCACTGCACAGACCTATAATTATAGGATCTACTGATGGG
>BKCP01004716.1:276991-299116 GCA_008636005.1 Striga asiatica | reverse complement strand
AAGTTGACTTTTTTTTTTTTTTAAACAAGGGCCATCAAGGTTTTTTTCAATATCTATTGATGTAGGTTGTATATATTTGATGTGCTCTGCATCATCGAAATACATTTTTGCGCACCAATCGACTTCTGTTGGAGAAATATATACGAAGAGCACTCTTAAGCTATGCATGATTTCATAGCTTACAAATGCAGATGCTAATGTGTGAATTGTACAATTACAAAGAAGCTTCTGTATCGAGTGATCCCAAGTTTGATCACATTGATCTTGCAGAGGAGCAAAAGGTATATATTATCTGAGCCCTAATAAATTAATCTCTTTTTGGTCCCACTGGAAGATGTGAAGGGCACCAACTGGAGAACAGAACATGTGATCTTTAAGTCATCCATGGTTCACTCTGTTCAGGTACTGAATGAATGTATGTAACCTAAAGCTTGGCTGAGGGAGAAAAGGCAGCACCAGGATATCCTCCCCAAGTATGTCACTGCCGACGTTAGAAAAAAAGTCGAACCTCTCTATAGGTAAACCGTTGTGTTATTTGCCAGTTTAATCGAGGTTTATACGTGTGTTGCCAAAACTGATGGATGCAAGGATAATTTCATGCTGGTGAAGATATTAATTAGCTGCTGATACATTATTATAAACCTTAATCCTTATTCTAATGGATAATTACAAAATCTAATCGGAGGTTGTAGACTTGATTGCCTCAAAGCACAAATTTATTAACTTCGCTATAAAAAACCCTCTGGAGTATCACCACCCTTTTCGAAGATTACAACTTAGAATAGTCGAAACTATTGCCTGAGATATATTTATTTGTCATTACCTACTCACGGAATTTTGAATTTTTAATGATGCAGTTGGGTAAGAAACTCAATAATATACAATCAATTTGATCATGTAACATTGTTAGAAACTCACTAATCTATCAGTTTGATCATGTAACATTGTTTTTTAGTTGGTATTAGAAACTCAACAATATAGGATCAATTAGATAGGAGAAGTAGAATGTAGTACTTGGGTATACTTTGCATGATAGTATTTTTTAGGTCATTTAGTAAAATGTAATCTACAAGTTTTTTAGAAGAGATTGATGTGATGAGAAGATACAATGCATAAACTATTACTGTTTATCACGTTATTTATTTTAAAGGCAGAAAAGAAATAATATTTGCTCTCCTTATATGGTTTTACCAGAAGCCATTTTAACAGTATTTTTTTTTCTTTCATGTAAAATATGCAACATAAAACATATTACAGTGATAATCTCCTTATGTGCACTAAATAAAATATCATTAGTCTGCTTGGTTTAGTTTACAAATTTGAAAAAAAGGGGAAGCAGCTATGCAACTATCAATTAATCATCCATGTTTCTACTTGACATATCAATATCCCAGAAATCCTCAATTAACTTAATCTTGTTTGTAATTTTGTCTTTCTAGAGCAGTGAGGATGACAAATTGGCTGAAGTGGAGCAAGTACTGGTTGGTTTCTTGACTTTTAGAAAATACTTGGAAATGACACGGATGTTCACTGATTTCAATTTTATGTTCTGCTGAACTAAAAGGTAAGGTTGGAGGAACCAAAGAGAATAATAAAGTGAGAGATTTCTGCTTTTATTTTATTTTATTTTTTTCTTGCGACCTTCTTTGTCTTTACTGATTACCAAATAATATATTTGTATCATCTGTAGAGAACAATGATTAATGACTATTATATTTTCCACAAACAAGTGCTCGATAAGATCAGTTATGTCAAAATATCTGAAATGTTCCATTTGACGGAGTTGAAAGTGGTTCGAATTTTCTCTGCTTCGAGACTTAATGCTTGTTGTGTGAGATTCTTTAGTATTGTGTCATCATTATTAATGTCAAAGTTCGCCTGACGTTTGGTTTCAAATTTACAACCATTTGGGACATTTTTGTTTGTCCCGTACATTACAATAGGCTAATCTTCTTGTTACCTTCAATTGCTTGTTTGTGGAGTGTGTCCCGGCTCATGATCCAATTTAAACATATCCGCCTGAATGTCTTTTCCTTTTGTGATGCTCTGTTAGGATGCAGATGGTGAAAGTGAAATTGGGGATTTTCTTACTCATCTCTTTTCTCCAATCTTTATGAAGGTATCAACCACTTCTCTTATTGTTGATCTTTTAGCTTTTTCGTTCAGCCTTCACCATTACATTTTTGGAGAATGGGGTGATATGAGTCGGTTAACGTCATATAATGGAAGGACAATCATCTGTATACTATGCACATCAAAAACAAAATAAGAGACACTAGGCGGGCTTGCTTGATGTTTAAAGGGGTTGTCTATTCGCTTCAAGTGATCGAACGACATGGTAAGAAATTGATAGAACATGGCGGCGCCAAAGAATTTATAGAGCATGTTGGGGTTGTCGAGGGATCAATATGCAGTTTCATGTTGCTTCCAGCTCCTAATCTATCATTTAGGGTGGTTGTGTAGCTCAGATTTATATATGTCGAATTTTAACGTACTCTACTTAGTTCGCCAGCAACATAGTGCGCCTTTTGTTATCACCTTTTGTGTGCTTAAATGTTATTGTTGTAGAATCAATTAAGCTTGTTTATGTTCTGGCGCTTAAAAGATCCTGAATCAACCAACCTTGCTTACTCAAGTAGCGATATTTTGTTTTGTAGCAGGTGCATGCTATTTCGACTATGTAGCCGTTTACGGCCTCTTTTGTGGAAGTGATAACTAAGGATTGGAACTCCACAAAAATATTTTGCCAAAGCGAATTGTCCACAACTGCCAAAAACACGAAAATATGCTGATGACAAATGTTCAGTGTATTTTTAGACCGAATTTTCGTCCGTCGTGAAAATATGACCAAATTTGACGCGAAAATATGAACTGAACAGGCTAAATTTGAGCTGGTTGTGTGTATTTTTTCTTACATTTATACTTACCCAAAAAAATGGATATGTATATTTTTAAATATTGACAAATATTGGTTATAATTATAGACTGGACTAGAGCCGGCTGTGCGTGTACAGCCATCCGACCAACTAGTATATATATATATATATATAAGTAATACTTATAGTTAAGTTATTAAATATTTTAATAAAACTAGCTTCATAAGAAAATTAATTTAAATAAGTTACATTTATGCAAACTTAATTTATCTTAAATGTATTAATTATCTTACTAAAGTAATTTTACAACAAATACTTATACTTATTTAAAATATCATTTTAAAATAATAGTATTTTGGTTTATATATTTATGTAATAAAGTCGTCTTAAATTGAGAACTAGAATGTAAAAGTAAGCCTTTAAGTGAGAATAACTTAAAATTGAAACCCTCAAATGAAAAAGCTGAAAATTGAGACATTATTGTGACACAATAACAAAAAGTCAAGCCCTACAATAGAATTTCTCTTTTAATTGCATATTTTCACTGCGCATTTATTTTAGGCCGAATGCACACTCAGTTAAATGCATATTGAATTCATATAAACTGCATCATGCGAATTCACATATTCTTTTATATAGAATGCATACTACGGTCAACGGTCAACGTCGGAAGTCAACAGCCATCGCCGGAAATCAACGCCAGAAGTCAAATCTCAATGCCAGAAATCAATGGCCAAACCGAGATTCAATGGTCAAATTAATATATAAATAATTAGAAAAGAATAAATAAATCTTGGCCACACATCTTTATTCATGTTTAATGGCTATGATTAATTTCACATACTCACTGTTGGTGAAAACGGACTTCACCCGGACTCCTTCAACTCGAACGGCCTCCGTACCTGCAAGACCTCACGCATCGAGCCTCCGATGCCTAAGTCAATATCACTCCAAAACATCAAATCTCAATAGTATAATTATGAATGTAGAGATAGTGTGTTAATGAGATACCTTAGCTCCCTTTTATAGAGAGTGTACCTTAGGGCCCAAGTTGGACTTGACCAATACTTTCATGCCACATGTCCTAGCCCATGTGTAGGCTTATTCTCCAATATATTCCTTGTTATCCATTAACGTCGGCCTAGTATTAAAACTGGTCTAGTATAATATCCCATATCATCTAGTCTCCACCCACTATGGTCGAGTAAGCATGACTCGATCCAAGAGTGACATGCCTCTTCGGGCTGTTTCCGTCAACGTGCCACTAAGGTCATAATTTCAATAAATCCTCGACCATCAAATAATCTCCAAACCTCTAAATGAGCACCGGGACCCAAATGAACACCAAACGACCACTGAGGTAAAAAACCGAAAGACCTGCCTCTAAGGTCGAACGCCGAAAGACCTGCCTCTAAGGTCGAACGCTGAAAGACCTGCCTCTGAGGTCGAACATTGAATGACCACTAAGGTCGAAAACCAAGTGACTCGCCACTGGGGTCGAAAATTGAATGACCCGCCGCTGGGGTCGAAAACCGAATGACCCGCCGTTGGGGTCAAATACCAAATGACACGCCGCTGGAGGGTCGATAGTTGAGTGACCCTCTCCACTGGGGTCGAACACCAAAAGCCGAACCCCGCCACTAGGGTCGAACCCTAAAGCCGAACGACCACTGAGGTAAAAAATCGAGTGACCTGCCACTGGGGTCGAACACCTAAAGCCGAATGACTAATGAGGTCGAAAAAATTGAGTGACCCTCCACTGGGGTCGAATACCGAAAGCCGAACAACCAATGAGGTCAAAAATCGAGTTACCCAACAGTTAGGTCGAACACCAAAAGCCGAATGACCACTGAGGTCGAAAACCGAGTGACCCGCCACTGGGTCGACCACCGAAAGCCAAACGACCACTGAAGTCAAAAACCAAGGGACCCGCCACTGGGGTCGAAACTTGATTCCTAGAGTAGATTCCTATGCTCCTCATTTTGTAATGTTGACCTTCTTTTGTTATCTCTCGACCTGCTTACTTGGACTTCCATGATACTCTTGTAGATTTTCTCGATCCCTCCGATGTCTTGAATTTGAACATTTAAACTCACACCTATTGTTTCTCGACCACCATGTTCAAGCTTTATTTCACTCAAAGATAAACCTTTTCGACTATCTCGTCCTGTCGACCAACAGTTCAAAATTTGAAATTCAACACTACTGTCTATCCTCTCGTAAACTGAATGTCCTGACGCCACCTTCATGTCAAAAAACCAAATTCGACAAAACAAAACCAAATTAGACCATTAACCTGAATAAACTGACTCCGTGAACTGGTCCAAGTGAACTCCCTCGACCTACCACTGGGTAAAAAAATAAACTCAACCAAACCGAATCAAATAACTAACCCTCGACCTGTCACTGAGGTCCTTCGAATGAACTCCATCTCGACCTGCCACTGAGGTCGGAAAACAAATTCGACAACACCAAAATCAAGTGAAAACCATCGACCTGCCACCGAGGTCTCCAATAAGCTCTGTGTGTTGCTCCAAATGAACTCCAGCTCGACCTGCCACTAAGGTCGAAAAACAATTTCGACAAAATCAAAACCAAGTAAAAATCATCGACCTTCCACCGAGGTCTCCAGTAAGTTCCGTGTGTTGTTCCAAATGAACTCCAGCTCGACCTGCCATTGAGGTCGAAAAACCATTTCGACAAAACCAAAACCAAATAAAAATCAACGACCTGCCACTGAGGTCTCCAATAAGTTCCGTGTGTTGCTCAAAATGAACTTCAGCTCGACCTGCCACTGAGGTCGAAAAATAATCTCGACAAAAACAAAACCAAGTAAAAATCATCGACTTGCCACCAAGGTCTGCAGTAACTTCCGTGTGTTGCTCCAAATGTCTAGCTCGAAATGCCACTGAGGTCAAAAAATAGATCCATACACCAAATCACGTAAAAATAATCGACCTGCTCGAGCTATCTGTTCTACATGTCTTCAAAGACCCAACACTAGGATCGAACACCCAGCCCGAAGTCATGATAGATTTTTGTCGTCGAACACATGCCCACCCTCAATAGAGTGGTTGATACATGCGACTAGCCTCACGACCTTAGTCATGGTGGATTTTTGTCGTAAAAAACATGCCCACCCTTGAAGGAGTGGTCGATACATGCGACCACCCAACCTCAAGGCCTTAGTTATGATGGATTTTTGTCATCGAACACACGCCCACCCATAAAAGAGTGGTCGATACATGTGACCACCCAGCCGCACGGCCTTAGTCATGGTGGATTTTCGTCGTCGAACACATACCCACCCTTGAAGGAGTGGTCGATATATGCGACCACCAGCCTCACGGCCTTAGTCATGGTGGATTTTTGTCGTCGAACACATGCCCACCCTCGAAGGAGTGGTCAATACATGCGACCACCCAGCCTCACGACCTTAGTCATGGTGGATTTTTGTCATCCAACACACCAACGTTTTCCGAGAGAACCGAGGGGGGGGTGTGTGAAATACCTACTCAAGTCAATAGCGGTTTCATTCCGCCGCTACACTGCTCAATATCTTCCCGTACTCTAGTACAAAAGTCAACAACTTAGCCTTTGTGGTGGTACTAGCTTGAGGGATTGCATATCTTATAAGATAGCGCTTTGCTTCGTTCGTTGGGGAAAGGAACTATTTTCGGATACAGAGTATACTATTCGGAATCCACTGATTCGATATAGTATGGTTTCGGGCTGATCGACCTATAGCTAAGGAACTTGGGAAAAAGGGAGAAAGCCTTTTCTTTCTTTGCGAGACTCGCAAGAGATTGAGCTTTTCGGTTTGCTCGGGTGTGTGTGGAAGTAGATCTCAAACACTGTTGCAGAAAATGCTCAAGTTTTCCATTCTTATATAAGATCTCCAAGTAGATTGGCAACAAGTCGGCACAAAGTGATTCATCATGCTCAAAGATGAGCCGATCGCTTGTTTGGGGCGGTTTATAGATCATCAAATTCCCACAAACTAGATTCACTTCCATTTTCAGAGTCAATTTCCGCCTCTTCAAAAAGACTTTCGTCAGAAGGCTCCTTTATAGTCACGACCTCCTTTGGTTGAGGCGGGTGGAATCGATTTTCACCGCCTGAGACTTTGGTAGAACATCCAGCTGCAGAAGGCATCTGGTTTGAAGACTTGTTCCGAAATCGTTAAGTAGATTCACTCAACCGAGGGGCAACAAAGGCTTGAACTCTTCCTGCCAAAAGCAAGGGACCTACTTCTCATCTTAGGAGTTAGCAGATATNCTTGAACCAGGTATTCCCTCAAATGAAAAAAAAGAATAGAACCAGGATCCAAAGAACGAAGCGAAGCGAAGTGAAGTCAAATTGGTCGAGCCTCTGCAAACCTTATTCAAAAAATGAACAAAATCGTGGAAGAGAGATCTACTTACCATATTACTCCAATGATATAAAACAACTGCTCCACTTGGACTGAACTTCGCTTTGTTTGTATCTAAGACCCTTCCATTGCATTGGAAAAGACTCAACTGTGACTATTACATCGAACCATTGAAATTCAATAAATAAGCAGGATCGGCCACAAAATGGGGATCAGGTGATAATAAAGTAGACCATCCCCCAGGACGACAGCTGCAGGAGAACGAAGTCAGTCTCGACCATAAGGAGAGAAGAGGAAATGAGATTCGACGTCAAGGAGAGGGCGAAGCGCAGTGTCTCGGGTTCTGTTAGAAACGTCGACAATGTGCACATTAAAATATATTGAATAA
The DNA here is from genome assembly GCA_008636005.1 of Striga asiatica. Lineage (NCBI taxonomy): Eukaryota > Viridiplantae > Streptophyta > Magnoliopsida > Lamiales > Orobanchaceae > Striga > Striga asiatica. The sequence continues at coordinate 291,480 of BKCP01004716.1, read as the reverse complement.
TAAATCCTAACGCAGCGGAATCTATAGTAAGGATTAAGACTTACGGTTTAAATTTTTTGTTGACTCTAAGACGTTTCTGATTTCCTCTGTAAGAGATCGTCTAAACCGCAGAGTCCGTTGGGCGGCCGGACTTGGCATCATCAATGCTTTCCGGTTGCTTCTCGGGCTCGTCGAATTGTCTCAGACCTTCGGTACGTGAATCAAACTACTCGGATCGCTCGAACAACATCACGGACTCGAACCGGAGCTTCTGGACCGAGTTGAATCGGTCTAGACCGGTATGCACTGGATCCGGTCAGGTCTGGGCCGGTCTGGGCTGGATCGGGCTGGATCTGGTCAGTGGGGCCGAGGGCTGGAGCTCGAGCAAACCGCAGGCCGAGAAGGTTGCTGGGTGCATAGGCGGGTCGCGCAGTCTTCGCGGGCCGCGCGCTGGAGCTCGTCTGCATAAGTGGCATGAGAGGATGTCGCGCGACAGGGCTCACGGGCGTTGCTAGCATTTTTGTAATATCACATTCAGTAATTAATAAAAGTAATTATTCTAAGTTTGAACTAATTACTTTTATTAATAATGCTCATTCCTAGTTCCGAGCCAGTTATTAAGTTATTCAGTTAAAAATTCGACTTTAAGTCGAAAGTATTCTCGGTTAAATTTTATTCAGTAATCGAGACAATTCAATAATTAATTAATTACGGTCTGTTTATTTTTATAAATGGATTTATAAGACGGGATTAATTAATATAAGATGACGAATAATCGAAATTGAGTATATTTTGATTAATCGTTAAGATAAGTAGTGAACTGAACCCAAGTATATTCGGTCATGAGTTGAGGTAAATTGAGAAATAGCCGAGCCTTAGTACTAAATACTTAGAATTTTTCTAAGTGTTCAAGTCATCAAGATAAAATCATAGTATCGAGCCTTAGCACAATTTGAGACAAGTTAAGTCTCGAAGTAAGGTTAAGTATCCATGAACATTTAAGTTATAAATGTTCAAAGAAGTGAGAAAATTTATTTAGATATTATAGTCTATTTAAATTATTTTAAGAGAAACCGAAATTTGTAGAATTTTCGATTTTTACAGTAATCATTCGGTTTAAGTCCGACTGTGGTTCCGTAAATGTTAGAATATTTCAAGATCATTATATTAGCTCCTAAGAAGCAATATGTTCATTAAATTGAAGGAAAAACCGTGAGTAAAGGATTTAAATTTTAGAATTTTCAGTTTTACGGTAAACGTTCGTTTTAAGTCCGAATTGAGTTCCGTAAATTTTATTATTCTTGTTTTTATTAGCATGATCCAAGATCATGTACGAGCATTACTTTTCAGTAAAAGAGTTTTAAAAGTCAGCTATTTTGAAAGAAAATGCATAAGTAATAAAAAGGATGATTTTTATTATTTTTATTATTTTGTTTTCAAAGATTTTTAGATGATGAATGGTGACATTTTTTCAATAATATATGGAATCAATTACATCACATTAAGCACGAAATTTTGGTCATCAACTGGTGAGAATGAGATGAGAAAATCACAACAAAGTTTTGTTAAGTCTTTAAGTTAGCATTTTTTTCAACAATTGGTGAGAATTTTATTAAACTTGGTGGACTAAGTTTTATCTACCAAAAGCTCATTCATGTTCTGTGAAGTCCTGTGGACGTTGATTCTACTAAGTTGTTCGTGAAGTCCTATGGACGTTGGAACACATAGACTCGACTCCAAGACTCAACCAATTACACTTGGGAGTTCACATAAACCAAAACAAGGATTGACCAAGTCAAACACTCAAATAAACAGATGGCGAATCGATTTACAATTTTTATTGCAAAAGCCGTATTTTGAAAATACTAGATTTTAATCATAGAAATAAGTTGTTCAGGTTATCAAATGAGTTTAACTCTGAAATTTTAACCAAAATTTCAACTCCAAGAATAAAGCAAGACCACCAATTTTCAGCCCCAAACTCAAACTGTGTTATTTTATAAAATTCGAGTAAGTTTATGGCAAAAACGAGCATCAATTAGCAACCAGATCAAATGAATGAATTAACCTATGAAATTTTTATCTAAGGAACCTCAGAATGTACATAGTAGTGTCTAAAAATATCAGTCCTAAAATCCTAATATGCAATTTTTTTAAAATTGCTACAACATTCAGCTGTTTTCAAATTTTCAACATAAATGAACCTAAATGAACACCAAAATTTCCAATATTTACAGAGCATGAAAAATACTACAAACCATGCACTTCAACCAAAAATCATAATTGTTCAGCATCGGACCGATTTTTAACATTTAAAACAATTTCTGGCAGAAAAAAAAAATATTTTTCTAGGCTAACAGAATCAAAAAATTATTAAAATTTAACACAGCCTATAAAACAGACATAAGAACATCATATTTGAATTTCAGAAATTTTCGAGCACTACACAATTAATTGTGCAATTAACATGAAACTGACCAGAAATCATTCTAATTTATTAAAATAGCTACAAACCTCCTAAAATTATGAAATTTACAAACCAGCTACATTTTCAAAAGAGACAATTACCCTCAAAATTTCAAGGCACACGGACTAGCGACCAATTTATGATGAATTTAGTATGAAATCAGCCACTATTCAATTTCGATAATTCATGTAAGACTCAATTCACGACGAAATCATCCGAAGTCTTCGCCTTAAGACCAAGGACGATATAACGTTCCAATCCACAACAACTATATCATGAATCGACGAGGTCTCGTTCGATTTCACAGAATCGAAGAGTTCGTCCACATACATTCAACATATATTTAAATCTCATGAACACAAAATAACATAGGCATATTCATATGTACTCGATAAATTTAACACTCAAGAACACAACATAAACGATACATAAAATTAAACGAGACGGGTCGAGCCTTGTATCGTTCTCGGAAATCGATCGAAAACGGAACGAAGGGGTGACGGGCTCGAATCGGCAACACACGGCTCACGAGGGGAGGACGGAGGCTCAGGTCGACGGAGCAGAGGTGCTGTCCGGTTCTAATGTCCGCTGCTGGGATGCTCACAGCTTGCTGATCGCGATCGGAGAAGGGTTCACGGCGGGGGCGGCTCGCTCGGAAGTTGCAGCGGCGTCGGAACTCGCCAGAACTTGAGTGGTCGCTGGGTCGCTGCTCGTGATGACGGGGGCCTTCTAAACTCGCCGGAAGGGACGCTCCCCGCAAGAACGATGACGGGAGGGGATCACCGCGATGGGGCTCGGCGAAGAAGATGGTGGTGGTCGGGTTGCAGGGTTTCGCGATCATATGGTGAAGATGATGGCGTGATGATGGTGATCGGGTGGTGATGGCGACAGGAGAGGGAGGTGAAGATGACGGCCAGATTTCAGAGGGGCGATGATGGTGAAGGATGAAGGCGACAAATTTTTACGAGAGAAAACTTTCTCTGGTTAAGCCGCGATCGAAAGAAAAGAGAAAGGCTGCGGTGTGTATCTGCTCTCTGAGGAAAAACGAACGAGAAAATATAAGGGCTAGGGCAAGGTCTTGATTCACAAGAACACCCACAACTTTGGGTTAACCGGGTCGGGTCTGACGGGCTGGGTATCGCGGATTTGAGGCTGGTTCAATAAAACGATTCGGATCTCGGGCACGACTAGATGTAGCATTAATTTGGTTTTCTCGGGCTCGATAAATTAAATCAGATAATATACATACATTTATAATACACACAATTTAATTTAAAAATAATAATATTAATAAAAATACGAATATACATTTAATTAGATAATAATAACATTTATGCATTTAATTACAGTTTGACAACAAAATAATATTTAGACAATTAGACATTCTTCGCAATTTAACATATAGATCATATAGACATTTAATAATATTTAACATTCAATCAATAATAATAACGACAACAAATAAAGGCAAATAATAATAATAAAAATAAATAATAAATTTTCCAAATGTTCAATAATCAAACGGGCATTACAACTTGTCTGTTCTAAAAATTCGTTTTTTTAAACTTGGTCTAACTACTGGTTTAGACATAAGAAAATATATTATCAACTTTAATCGAACATACATGTAAAATAGAGCCCCGACCATACTAGCGAATCGGGTAAAATCTGATAATTTGAACATACTGGCATGCAAGTTCGAAACTGAAATACGTCAGCGAAAATATAAAGGCATGTCATAATAATATACAGACTATTGCATATAAGAGTCCACAAAAGAAGGTAGGCAGTGCCAAATCCACGACCACAACCACCGCAACTGATCTCACGTCTTTCTGCCGACCCTGTTACCTGAAAAAGATAGAGTAGTAAGGCGCGAGCAGGAACTAAAGTAAACAACAATGATAATAACAATATCATGATCGTCAGTATATATAAACTGTACTAAAAATGAAACTGAAACTGTAACTAAAATCTCTCGGCAATCTGGGCCGGTAACCATGTGCACACTCTGATGGAATATTAAGGCAAACTGGGCCGCCACCAGAACTTAGGATGGAATATTAAGGCAAACTCGGCCGCCACCCTAAGTGGATAAAATATATACATACCTCGGACATGATATCAGAAATTATAGTCAATTTACCTGTTCTGCTGGAACTGGAATGTAAGTGCTGGTCTGAAATAGCTGTTCCCTCAAACTTCTTCAGATAACTCGAAAAATGGTCTATGTGCCTTATCCCCGGTCACTCGTGCCTCGGGACTTTAGCTTAACTTGATGGCTTTTGTTTGCAATTGATGTGTTCTATACACTCCTGGTACTTCCTACTACTCCCCTAAATCGAATAAATATAGGTGTGCTTGACTAAAACAAGTTGAAGCTCGATGATGGTCCCTTCTCGGCAAGGCATGCACACTAAGTGAAGAGGTGGTGGAATTCAACTTCATTCTAAATAAAATGAAGTAAAGACCACCCCTAATCTGATGCCTCCCTATTTGTAAGCATTAAGTGAAGAGGTGGTGGAATTAAGACACATGGCCACTTAAGTGCTTAAGAAACTAGCTTAGTCACAACCTCATGTGTCCTAAGAATAATTAGTCAACCATGCAAGTGGACTAATTAAATGACTTAACAAAACACTTAGACTTAAACTACCACATTAACTCGGCATAATAAAACTTAGTGCATGGAATTTTTGAACACGGCTTTCGAACTTGGCACCTGTAAAGCCCCATTTTATTCTAAAGAATTTATCGAATTAATTTATAAAAATTAGAGTTTTTATTATTTTTTTAAATCCAAATTAAAAATATTTATCGAGAAACGGGCGCTACTTACTAACTATAACAAATAATCACATCCAACAAACAATAGAACCAACACATGCTCGAGCTAGCGATATGAAGCAATCCCATAAAACATACATCTCAGATCATTTCAAAAAATTTAGCATAAATCAAGGTTCATCCCAAACTTAAACATAATTTGAAAATGAAGAAATAAATAATCCAAAGTACGATAGCAAATAAGTAAATAGCAAGTTCATGCGAAAGCATAAGATATCATCACATATTGACCACCATCTCGCTCGTCCTACGCCACCGCCTCCAGCTCGTCTCAACCTAGAACAAAGGAAGAGAAGACACAACAAGAAAAATAATAGGGGTGAGCAACCAACAAGCTCACCATTATCGCACGATTATCCCGTATAATAATTTTAAAAACAAGTAACCACAGTATACAGTATCAGTATCGATATGCATAGAATTCATAGCCTAAACCCCCTACCCGGCCCTATCGCAAATGTAATACCCAGTTCTGTATTAATAAAATGACAGTTTTTAGTTCCCAGTTGAACTATTTCTTTTTATTAATACTGCTCGTCTTGAGTTCCGAGCCCAGTTATAAGCTATTCAATCTCAGTTATTAATTCCGGTCCATTCATATTAGTAATGAATTTTATTCAGTCGGAATTAATTATTCCAGTTGACGAATAATCGAAACCTAGTATATTTCGATAAATCGTCCAAGTCAAGCCGTGTCCGGAACCGAGTCGTTCGGTCACGAGTATCGCGCCTAGTTGCGCCTAGCCAATTCTCGAGCCCTAGTAGTCTCGAGTCTTGTTCGAGCCCTAGCCGTGCTCACAGCCTTACTTAGAATATTTTCTAAGTATGAGATCATTTTTATCAAGTCTTGGATATCATTCCCACGGCCTAAGTAACCCCGCACCGAGCTCGTGCACGGGTCCGAGTCCTCGCGCCCTAGTGTCGCGTGCCTCGCCAAGCCGCGAGTGCCCAAGTCATGGTTAGTGGTGTGGCATAAGTTTTCTAAGTATTTTTGGGTTCCTTTTTGTGCCACAAGTTTAGCCCTAGCCAAGTGTTTCATGATCGGCCCGAGTCCCTAGTGTCGCGCCCTAGCGTCCGCGCCCTAGCCTCGCGCGAGTCAAGCATGGTGGCCCAAGTCATGGCCAAACACCTTTGGAATTTTCTAAGTTGGAGAGTTTTACTTCCAGCCCTATGCATGTGGCATTCTCGGCCCAAGCCTTTTAGCACGCGCAGCCCAGCAGTTCCCGCGCCCAGCTCGCGCCCAGGGCCCAGCGCCAGCAGCGACAGCCCATCATTTGGAGCCCAATTCTTGAAATTCCGGCCCACTTCCTTCCATGACCCAATGCTGCGTGTATTAAGGACTTAATGAGGGTCATTTAGGGCTATGATGTCCCTAAGAAAGTGTTAAGGAAGTCAGCCTATGATTAAGCCAAAGTGGAGCATGTGCTTGTGGAATATTTTATTCAAGTGTGTAAGGCATTGTCCCCCACTACCTCCTCCTCCACCTTGGGACCGACCAGACCTGCTCTCCATCATTTTTTAATGCCTTGGTCAGTCAAGATGCCCCTGCCAACCCTCCAAGTTCGTGCAAACAGCCCCAAACCATGTCCCCATGCACATGTGATGTGTGTGTGTCTCCACTTTGAGCATTATTTTCTCCGCCCATGCATTTCCCTTATAAGGCCACCTTCAGCTGAGTGTTAGAGCTCTTGGATACTCATAATTTTCGAGCATAACACTTAGCACATTGAGGGAAAAAAAGATAAAAACCGAGAGCAAGCCAAGGCAAGCCTAGCCGCGCGCGCGTGTGCCCCAGGGAAGAGGAGTGCTCGTGTTCAACTTGTTCTAGCCTAGTTATCTCGGGGTTTATCATTATCCAAGCATTGTTTGGATTTTTCTAAGTCCCTTGAAGCTATCCTCCTCAGCCATTGAATCCTCCTAGTCGAGACCAAGTTCCTAGGGCCGCGAGATCCCCGAGCAAAGTCTTTTGGCACCATTTCGACTTTTGAGAAAGGTTAGCTCGTGCCAACTATTTTTCCTATCTTATTCATGATAAAATAAGAATTATCATGTGGAAAATGATGCCATGCATGTGAGATATAAGGAGATATGAATTTTTGATCATATGAGCCCTAAATTCGTAAGTTTATGTACATGCATGATATGGCCGAGATTAGTATCTTAAAAATCCTCAAAAATCATGAGTATGACATGGTTAAAACAGTTTAATGCTTTGAGTTCATTTGTTCGGTCAATTTGTTAAGTGAAATCGAGCCATTTTCACCCCCGAACCTAAGTATATGTGCATGCATGTATTGACCAATGTTCTAGCCTCATTAACCATGATTTTTGATGTATATCATTCGGCCCTAGGTCAATTTTCATGTTGAGCATGTTCATTTTTGTGCCCTAGGGTAGCCTCGTGCCTAATCGGCCCTATAAGCCCACCACCAAATCCAACCGAGGTCCCTCAGTGACTTTTGGCATTTTTGAGCATTTTATGTCATATTAGGTTGATTTGGTTCAGTATTCCCCGGCAAAGTTGTCGGAAGTTTGGCAAAGGACCGGCTAGGGTCACCAGCCGCGCCAGTCGCGCGTGCCGTGCCCGTGCCGCGTCGCAGGGGCCAGGCAGTGCCCCTGTCCGTGCCCGCGCCTAGCGCTCGCGAGGCACCGCAGTCCCCAGTGCACGTGACAGCGCCCAGCCGCGCCTGTCCGTGCCAGCCCGCGAGGTCTCAGCGCCAGTCGCGCCAGAGCACCTCCGACAGCGCCCGGCAGCGCTGTCCCAGTGTCATGCACGCGTGATCCCGAGCCAGTCGCTCGTACCACGCGGAGTCGACCTCGGGTCGTGCCAGCAGCGCACCCGAGTGTCCAGTGCCGTGCTGTAGTGACCCCGAGTCAGGTCCAGAGGCCTCGGGACGTGCCCAGCAGCACGCCCGAGTAGTCAGTTAGCCCGGGACGTGCCCAGCAGCATGCCCGCGTGCCCAGGGTCGCCCGGTAGCACCCTGACAGCCCTAGCCGCGCCCGAGCCGCGCGAGTAGTGTCTGGCCACGTCCGTTCTCGCGCCAGTCGCACTCGGGTCGTGCCAGCCGCACGCCCAGTGCCCAGTCAACCCGGGTACGCGCCAGTTCCCGCGTCCCTCGTGCTCGACCGTGCCCAGCAGCACGCCAGCACACCCAGTGACTCTCGGTCGTGCCCAGCCGCACCTAGTGGCACCAGTCGTGCCAGGGCCCGTGCCAGCCGCACAGCCCGCGCCCAGCAGCGCCTAGTACCGTGCCCGGTCGCACCCAGCTAGTGCCCAGCGCCGTGCCATGGCCCCAGCAGGCCCGGCACGGGATCGAGCCCGGCCAGTCCGAGCAGCCCGTGACCAACCGGTCCAGTGTGACCCGGTGGTCCAACCGGGTCCGGTCCAGCCCGACCCGGTTCAGCCAGTTAGCGAACCGGCCGGTTTAGCCGGCGGTTCGAGTCCGTTTTGGTTCGTGATTTTCGGTCCGAGTCTTATTCCGAAATTTAAGTATTTTTCCGAGCCAAACCAGATCAGTTAAGCATATCAGTATTATTTCCGGACTTAGAATTATTTCTGTGAACCCTTAGAGCGTTCCTTTATATCCGGATGAGTAATCTGATAGAGTAGAGCATCCTAGCATATTTTTGAGCATATGACGAGCATAGTACTTAGTATATTTGTTTGCTTATATTTTTATGTAGCTTGAGGAGTCAGCTACCAGCACAGCCACACTTACTCATTTTCAAAACCGATCAGGTGGGGACCCAGTCTGGGTTATACATTGAGTTTAATAGTCGATATCACGTTCAGGTATGTATATGAGTTTTATCCACTTTGGGTTAAGGCCAAGTTTGCCTTCTCTAAGTTCTGGAGGTGGCCCAGTTTGCCCTAGTTATACCATCAGAGTGTGCACACGGTTACCGGCCAGAGTGTTCCGGGAGTTACCGGTCAGAGAGTTCCGGGAGTTTGAGTTTACTTATATATACCAGTTTGCGATATCATTATTAATATTGCTGTTTACTTTAGAATGGGTTTTTATGGAGTACAAGTGGACCGTACTCACCCCCACTTTATATTTTCAGATGACAGGGTCCGCGGGCAGGCGTGAGACGAGCTGTGGTGGTGGTGGTCGTGAGTTCCGCACGAAAGCTGTTCCCGGGACATTTGTTTAAACTGTTTTGTAAATTATTATAACCACGTATTTTAGACTTCCGCTATGCTTGCGTTTAATTTCGAACATGCATGACTTAATTATCAGACTTAAATAATTTTACCCGGTTCGCCAGTACGAACGGGTCTAGACTAATGTGCATGATTCGTAAAAATATAAACCTGATTTCTTTAAGTCTAAACCAGTCGTTAGACCTAGGTTAAAGAAACGGGTTTTTAAGCAGAAAAGTCCTTAGCAGCATCCCGAGATAGTTTGAAAATGATTTCGAAAAATTTATAAGCGTTTTCGAAAGAGTTAAAATTTGCGAAAATTTGGCCCTAGTAAGCGGGGTGTTGCAGTTGGTATCAGAGCACCGTTTGTGCTTCCGAATGTTTTAAAAGACAGGGAAATTTTGCAAAACTCGGCCACACCACACTCACGCCGCGCCGACTACCAGGTAAGTGCTTGCTGTAAAAGTTTTTCAAAGTTTATATAAGCAAACCGTACTATGTCTATGCTCAATAGGATTCAGATAATCCGAACTCTAGATGCTCAGATCAGTATAAGACTCCTAGTAGTATCAGTTATGTCCTCTATCAGATTTCAGAACTCTAGATTCGAACTCTAGTCGAACTCTAGATTATCGAGTTATTTTTAGCAACTCGTCAAGAAATTTGTGCCTATTCCAGTATTCAGCGTTTTCTTTCAGCCTTATGCAATTTCATCCTCCTGTTCTGACCCAGTTACGCGGCTTATTCTCAGATGGCCCGTCGTCAGAACCAATCTCAGAGAGAGATGTCCCAGGTTGAGGTAGTCGCCCAGTTTCGCGGCTACAACCCAGACAAGTTTTTGGGGCAGGGAGACCCTCGACTAGTTGATGAGTGGATCCAGGGTCTTGAGGCCATCTTCGAGATCATTGAGTGCTCCGAGAGGCACAGCATTCTGTGTGCCCAGGTCCAGATGACAGGAGACGCCAAGCTGTGGTGGAACTCCTACTGGGGCTTGCGCCCTGGTGAGAAGGAGAACCTCACTTGGGCACAGTTCAAGGAGATGCTGCGGGAGAAGTATTACCCGGATACCTACAAGGCTGAGATGGAGCGCCAGTTCTTGGCGCTTAAGCAGGGCCACCGCTCCGTAGATAAGTACAAGCGGGAGTTTGTTCCTCTCGGGTCCTTTGTCCCTTATCTGGTGGACACTGAGACGAAGAAGGCGAGACGTTTTCGTGACGGGCTTCTGCCAGCTATTCGTCACCATGTTGCGGGACACGATGTCCAGTCTTACGCCGATGTCGTCGCTAAGGCCCAGGAGACAGACGCCAGTCTCAGGATGGACTCAACTCAGCCCCCAGCGTTGCCCCCAGTTCAGTATCTGGCACTACCGCCAGCTCAGCCAGCGCCTGTCCAGCAGGCGAAGCCTAAGAACAAGAGAAAGTGGAAGGGTCAGCAGAATGACCGGAGGAACAGGCAGAGACAGCCACAGGTCCCACCATGTGGCACATGCGGACGCCCACACCGCGGAGAGTGTCTTGCTGGGCAAAACGTCTGCTTTCACTGTCGGAGGCCCGGACATACCGTCTGGAACTGTCCGGATAGGCAGCAGCAGCAGCAGCCTCAGCAGCAGAGGCGAGGACAGCAGGCTCAGGTGTATGCAGTTGAGCAGGCTGAGGCAGAGCAGAACCCAGGTACTATGTCCGGAATGATTGTTTTGAATGATGTACCTATATTTGCTCTGTTTGACACTGGTGTGATGCACTCTTTTGTGTCGACTCGATGTGTGGAGGCCATTGGAGTTCAGCCCATCAACACTGTTGACCCTCTCGAGGTGAGTCTAGCCTTGGAAAGGAAGATAGTGACGAGCTCCAAGGCAGAGGACCTTTACCTTAGTATTGGCAGCCGAATTCTGAAGGCCGAAGCTTATGTTATCGAGATGAGGGATTTCGACCTCATTCTCGGTATGGATTGGTTGACGCATTATCGAGCGGACATTCGTTGCCACGATCGGGAGGTTATTCTTCATCTTCCGAAGGACAGTCAGATCACCTTTTTCGGCTCGAAGACGCGAACCCTACCTCGTGTTGTATCGATGGCTAAGGCGAGGAAGATTCTGCGTAGAGAAGATTGTCAGGGTTACCTGATGAGCCTTGTCGATGAAGGATCGAGAGCACAGACACCTCACGATGTTCCAGTTGTTCGTGAGTTCGTGGATGTGTTCGCGGATCAGCTACCAGGAGGACCACCCAGCAGGCAGGTGGAGTTCACCATCGATCTTGTTCCAGGAGCAGGACCGGTGTCTAAGGCACCATACCGTACGGCTCCGAAAGAGTTGCAGGAGCTGAAGACGCAGATCGAGGAGTTGTTGAAACTCGGTTTTATCCAACCCAGCGTCTCACCTTGGGGAGCACCCGTCCTATTCGTCAAGAAGAAAGACGGATCCATGAGAATGTGCATCGATTACTGGGATCTCAACCGGTTAACGGTGAAGAATAAATATCCGCTCCCCAGGATAGACGACTTGTTTGACCAGCTGAGAGGAGCCCGCGTATTTTCCAAGATCGATTTACGCTCCGGCTATCATCAGCTGAAGATTAAGGAGTCCGATGTAGCCAAGACTGCTTTCCGGACGAGATATGGACACTACGAGTTCGTGGTTATGCCGTTTGGTCTGAGTAATGCGCCGGCGGTGTTCATGGACTTGATGAATCGGGTGTTCCATCCGTACTTAGACCAATTTGTTATCGTCTTTATTGATGACATTTTGGTCTACTCCAGGAGTTTGGAGGAGCATGAGCAGCATCTGAGGGTTGTTCTCGGGACCCTTAGACGAGAAAAGCTGTACGCCAAGTTCTCGAAGTGTGAATTTTGGCTGAAGCGAGTGGCATTTTTAGGCCACATCATCACTGAGAGAGGCATTGAGGTTGATCCGGCGAAGATTGCTGCAGTTCGGAACTGGTCAGCGCCCAGAAGTCCCACCGAGGTCCGCAGTTTTCTCGGTCTAGCAGGGTACTATCGCAGGTTTATCGAGGGATTTTCTAAGATTGCCCTCCCCTTGTCCAAGTTGACGAGGAAATCTGTGAAGTTTGAGTGGACGAGTCGTTGTGAGGAGAGCTTCCAGGAGCTCAAGAAGAGGCTTACGACGGCTCCAGTGCTGACTATTCCGGATCCTACTCGAGGTTTCACCATCTATAGTGATGCCTCGAAGCAGGGTCTTGGGTGTGTGCTGATGCAAGATGGCCAAGTCGTTGCGTACGCTTCACGTCAGTTGAAGCCCCATGAGCAGAATTACCCGACGCACGACCTAGAGTTGGCAGCGATTGTGCATGCACTCAAGATATGGCGCCATTACCTGTACGGTGGTCGGTGTGAGATCTTTACCGATCACAAAAGTTTGCAGTATATCTTCACACAGAAGGAGCTCAACATGCACCAGAGGCGATGGTTGAAGCTTGTGAAAGATTATGACTGCACCATACAGTACCATCCGGGGAAGGCGAACGTGGTAGCAGACGCCCTAAGCCGTAAGGTGAGGGGTGAGTCAGTCTGCTCGATCACCGATCAGCGCCAGCTTATCCGAGAGTTTGCCCGGATGCAGATTGAGGTTGTCGACTCACTTCCTAAGAAGATTTCGGGGAGTGTTAGCTCGATGCGAGTTCAGCCCATGCTGAGAGACAGGATCCGGCGGGAGCAATCCTGCGATCAGTTCATTCGCGCTTTAGAGGCGAAGGTTCACGCCGGAGGCATAGAGGGCTTTTACCGAGGCACAGATGGAGCCTTGGAGTTCAGAGGCCGCATTGTCGTGCCAAAAGTCGGGACTTTACGCAAGGAAATCCTGACTGAGGCCCACAGTGCGCCATATTTAGCCCACCCTGGGTGTACCAAGATGTATCACGACCTGAAAAGGTCGTTCTGGTGGCGAGGAATGAAGAGAGATGTAGCAGACTTCGTGAAGAAGTGCTTGGTCTGTCAGCAAGTAAAGGCCGAGCACAAGAGTCCCATAGGTCTGCTACGGCCACTTAAGATTCCCAGCTGGAAGTGGAAAGAGGTTACCATGGACTTCGTCACGGGACTACCTAAGTCGTCTGAGCATCATGACGCGATTTGGGTAGTGGTAGACAGGCTGACGAAAGTCGCGCATTTCATGCCTGTGGCGATGACCATGACGATGGATCAGTTTGCCGAGATACATACCCGTGGTGTTATTCGACTCCACGGAGTGCCCATTACGATCATCTCCGATCGAGATCCCAGATTCACCAGTCGATTCTGGCAGAGTTTGCATGAGGCAATGGGCACCCAGTTAAAGTTCAGTTCGGCTTACCATCCAGAGACGGACGGCCAGTCCGGGAAGACGATCCAGACGCTCGAGGATATGCTCCGAGCCTTATTTCTAGACAGAGGTGCTAAGTGGGAGAAGTGGCTGCCACTAGCTGAGTTCGCCTATAACAACAGTTATCAGGCGTCTATTCAGATGGCTCCCTACGAAGCACTTTACGGCCGCAAGTGTCGATCGCCCCTGTATTAGGATGACATCGGAGAGCGACGAGTACTCGGTCCAAAGTTGATCGAGGAGACAGCTGAGCAGGTAGCCTGGATCAGAGAGAGGCTCAAGACAGCTCAGAGTCGGCAAAAGTCCTCAGCCGACAAGCATAGACGAGAGATGCACTTTGAGCCCGGAGATCATGTATTCCTGAAGGTTCGACCGATGAGAGGTGTCGTTCGCTTCGGGAAGAGAGGGAAGTTGCATCCTCGCTATATAGGCCCGTTTGAGATTCTCGAGCGAGTGGGCGAAGTCGCCTATCGATTGGCTCTGCCTCCCGAGTTGGCTGGCGTGCCCAACATGATCCACGTTTCGATGCTACGCCTATACGTGTGCGATCCCGAGCATGTGCTTCAGCACAGCGAGATTCAGCTTCAGCCAGATTTGACTTACGAGGAGCAGCCAGTAGCAGTTCTGGATCGAAAGGTCCTTCGGCTCAGGAACCGAGACGTTCCCCTCGTTCGTATCAGATGGAATCGCCACGGAGATTCAGATGCCACTTGGGAGCGCGAGACAGACATCAGAGCTNG
>BKCP01004716.1:259692-274542 GCA_008636005.1 Striga asiatica | reverse complement strand
GCCAGTCGCACTCGGGTCGTGCCAGCCGCACGCCCAGTGCCCAGTCAACCCGGGTACGCGCCAGTTCCCGCGTCCCTCGTGCTCGACCGTGCCCAGCAGCACGCCAGCACACCCAGTGACTCTCGGTCGTGCCCAGCCGCACCTAGTGGCACCAGTCGTGCCAGGGCCCGTGCCAGCCGCACAGCCCGCGCCCAGCAGCGCCTAGTACCGTGCCCGGTCGCACCCAGCTGGTGCCCAGCGCCGTGCCATGGCTCCAGTAGGCCCGGCACGGGATCGAGCCCGGCCAGTCCGAGCAGCCCGTGACCAACCGGTCCAGTGTGACCCGGTGGTCCAACCGGGTCCGGTCCAGCCCGACCCGGTTCAGCCAGTTAGCAAACCGGCCGGTTTAGCCGGCGGTTCGAGTCCGTTTTGGTTCGTGATTTTCGGTCCGAGTCTTATTCCGAAATTTAATTATTTTTCCGAGCCAAACCAGATCAGTTAAGCATATCAGTATTATTTCCGGACTTAGAATTATTTCTGTGAACCCTTAGAGCGTTCCTTTATATCCGGATGAGTAATCTGATAGAGTAGAGCATCCTAGCATATTTTTGAGCATATGACGAGCATAGTACTTAGTATATTTGTTTGCTTATATTTTTATGTAGCTTGAGGAGTCAGCTACCAGCACAGCCGCACTTACTCATTTTCAAAACCGATCAGGTGGGGACCCAGTCTGGGTTATACATTGAGTTTAATAGTCGATATCACGTTCAGGTATGTATATGAGTTTTATCCACTTTGGGTTAAGGCCAAGTTTGCCTTCCCTAAGTTCTGGTGGTGGCCCAGTTTGCCCTAGTTATACCATCAGAGTGTGCACACGGTTACCGGCCAGAGTGTTCCGGGAGTTACCGGCCAGAGAGTTCCAGGAGTTTCAACTTACTTATATATACCAGTTTGCGATATCATTATTAATATTGTTGTTTACTTTAGAATGGGTTTTTATGGAGTACAAGTGGACCGTACTCACCCCCACTTTATATTTTCAGATGACAGGGTCCGCGGGCAGGCGTGAGACGAGCTGTGGTGGTGGTGGTCGTGAGTTCCGCACGAAAGCTGTTCCCGGGACATTTGTTTAAACTGTTTTGTAAACTATTATAACCACGTATTTTAGACTTCCGCTATGCTTGCGTTTAATTTCGAACATGCATGACTTAATTATCATACTTAAATAATTTTACCCGGTTCGTACGGGTCCAGACTAATGTGCATGATTCGTAAAAATATAAACCTGATTTCTTTAAGTCTAAACCAGTCGTTAGACCTAGGTTAAAGAAACGGGTTTTTAAGCAGAAAAGTCCTTAGCAGCATCCCGAGATAGTTTGCAAATGATTTCAAAAAATTTATAAGCATTTTCGAAAGAGTTAAAATTTGCGAAAATTTGGCCCTAGTTAGCGGGGTGTTGCAGCAAACCTTCTATGTACATACAACAACCTTCGGATACAACGGCATGGCTGTAACTGGAAACTTTCCCACCCCCGGATACAACGGTACATAGGATCCTTTCCAGGAGACAGTGAAGTTGAATTACCCCTCCGCTCTACACGGATTCGAGTATTCCGACAATCCTCTCCGCTCTACACGAATTCGGGCGTCCACCTCCCGGATGCAATGGGCAGGCGACTTCCACTGCTTTCGCATTCATCAAAGGCACTATCATTCGGGACACTTAGACTAGAGTTCTCATGCATACAATAATTTTCAAACGAAACATTACACGAAATAATAAGTGCGATAAATATGGAATACATCATAAATGTACCCACCTGATTGCAGCAACAAATCAAATCACGATTCTCGAAAGTAAGACGAGGTCAACACCTCTAGACACCTACATAAGTCCAGATACTAAAGTCAACACTTTAATCTAGACATAAGTAGAAAATTCACAAATTGACTTAGCCGAACTCGATCCGACCAAGTGGTTCGTGAAGTTCTGTGGATATGGAAACTCTAGGACTTAGACTCGATCAAACCACATATTCAAGTTCACATAATCGCAAATGAAAGACAACCAAACGAGTCACACGTAGACACATAGCAAATTCTGTCATCAACACTTAACCGAAAATCACCCTATAAAACAATTTCCAAAATTCACACTTGAAATAGAAGGTATATCAAACCTATGAGTTAGGCTCTGAAAATTTTACATTAAATTCACCTCCCAAAAATAGTAAAAACACCAAGTTTGAGCCTCAAACTCATTAAACCCAATTTTATAAAATTTACACCAGTTTTTCAACAAAAACGAGCTTAAATTCGAAACATCTGATAATGAACGATTCAGGCCATGAAATTTTTATCTAAAATACTTCAGCATGTGAACAGCAACACATAAAAATATCAGCCTTAAAAACTCAATATGTGAATTTATAAAATTAAAACAACATTCAGCCAATTATCAAATTTCTATCAGAACTGATCCTAAACGAACTCTAAAAATTCCAATATTTATGCAGCATGCAGAACATCACAGAACGAGCATCTCAACCAAAAATTGGACTTTTTCAACATCTGACAAATTTATCAAAAGTAAAACAAATTCTGGCAGAAACACAAAATAAATTATTCACCCTATCAAACCTAGTCCAAAAATTCTGAATATTTTATACAACACATAATCGCTAAATAAATATACGAAGAGTCGAGACTCGATACCGTTCTCGAGAATCGGGCGAGAAGGGTTCGAACGGGCTCGACGGTGAACTTTGTCTCGCGACAGGTGAGAGCTGAACGAGAGGGCGGTGAGGTTGCTGCTGCTGGCCACGAGTTCATCGGAAAGGTCACCGGAGTTGCTGCTCGAAGGTAGGTCGAACTCGCCAGAAAAATCTCACGAACAGAGGTGCTGCTCATCGGAAAAGAAGTGCTGCTGGCGGTGTTGCTCGATCAGAGAAGGAGCTCACGGTACGGCGGGAGCTGCTGGGAGGCGTCGCAGCGTGGTGGAGCTGTTGGTCGCGGCGTGGCAGCGTGACGCGGCGTGGCGGATGTGTTGGTCGCGGCGCGGCAGCGAGGAGGTCGTCGAAAGATCACGAGAGAGGGAGGTCCTCGTCGTCTGGGCTTGTGGGCTGCTCGTGGTCGATCAGACTCGCCGGAAAAACCCAAGAAATAGGGTCGCCAGAAAGGGGGGGGGCTCGTCGGTTGCTAGCGCGCGGAGGAGGCTGCGCGGATCGCTCGCCTGAAGTTGCAGACGCTGGGGTCGTCGCTCTTCATGGATGGGGATGATCGGCGATGAAGAAATTGAACGGGGCTGGGTGGTCGGCCTAAAAGATGCGATTGGCGAGGAGGTTGATGATGAAGGGGGCGGTGATTAGTTTTGCAAAGAAAGATATGACGATTTCTCTGATTTTGCGAGAGAGATGAGATTGGTCTGAGTTGAACGAGAAAAAGGCTGCGGTTGTTTATCACAAGAGAGGATGATGGAGCGTTTGATTTAAAAGAGTGAGATTAGGGTTAATTAATCTTTCTTAACCCTCAAGACACTCACTCCGTCATTGGGGCGAACTGGGTTTTGGGACCGTTGGGCTGGTTTGCGATATTAAATTGGCTCATTTTTGGTTCACGCGGGTATTTTCGGGCTCGATATCAATTCAAACGCACGGTAAAATAAAATAACAACCGGTTAATATTTATTTAATACATACATTATTTAAAAATAATAGTATTAATAATAAAAATATGCATTTAGGCAATTAATGACAATTAGACAAATAATATTATTTAGACATTCGATAATAATAACAATAATCATAATAGTAATAAAAAATATTATAATCATTAATAATAATAATACTCAAATAATCCACATTACAGCACGGGCTGGACTTCATCATTTACTTGGGCCGAAATACATAACTTCTAAAACTTAAAAATTTACTTAACATTGGCTTAAAAATGTGATCACTTCTAAAGCTCCAACTTAATGGATTGATGTTGGCCAAAATGATAAAGAAAATTTCTATACACTCGACTTAGGGTTTAAATAAGGCTCGACATTAATCTAGTTAAATTAACTCGATTCCGACCGAGACTCGACTTCGATGATTTCTCGAAATATTCTTGTCTTCGATTAATTTGTCCATTTGAAATAATTAATCCCGACTATTAATGTCCATTTATAAAAATAAACGGATCGGAATTAATTACTGAAACTGACTCGGTTACTGAATAATATTAAACTGAATCGACTCTCGACTTAAAGTCGAACTTTGAACTGAGTAGCTTAATAACTGGGCTCGGAACTCAAAACGAGCATTACAAATTAAAGGAAATAGTTTAAACTCAGAAGGTAATATCTTTCCTTTATTAATAAAAGATGGGGTGTTACACCCAGTGCCCAGCCGCACGCAGCCGCGCGCACCAGCCCGCAGCCGCACGCCGCCAGATGCTGCTGCATGTCACCAGCCACGCACATGCACGCCGTCCCTGCCCGCTCGCGCGCTGATGAGGATGTGGCGCGACGGCTCAAGAACGCATCGAGCTGTGCTTACCACGCATGAAAGAGGTTATCTCGGAGTGCATTTGAGTCACAGACACTCGAACGGGACGTGCCACTGGCCGGGGACGATGCGCGCGAACAGGGCACACGACCGTTGGGCGACGACGCGCGCAAACAGGATACGCGTGACAACGACACACGCGCGCTGCGGACCAGCGATACCTTAGTCCGCAAAAGGCAACGCGCACGACGACGGCTAGGGTTTTTTAGCTTGGCGCACAAGACATGATCATTTAGATAGTTACCTAGTTATTTCATGATTTCTAGATTGTGTAGGATTTTAAATATTCTATTACTTTATTAAGTGATCTAGGTTGCTTAGGACTGGATTTGTTATGAGCTTATAAATAGGCGTATACTATTGTTATTTTGAATCATTGAATTTTATAAATAAAAATCGAACTTTTGTTCAAACACTTTGCCTTAGAATTCTTACGATTTCTTTGGCAATTTTAAACCGTTTCAAAAAGGCGCGCGCGTGAACCTCTGAAGCACAACCGTCGATTGAAGGCGCGAGCGCGACTTATCAGTAATTGGGACACGTGATCTTCACCATTGGTGCTTTCATTGAGAGGTTCTAGATCATGTGTCTTTTCTTCCCCATTCTTTTGATTTTCGTTTGTTTTAAAAAAAAAAAATCTTCAAAACGAGTCCAAGAAGTGAAGAGAGAAGGCAAGAGAGAAAGGGCATGGCCAACAAGGAGATGAAGGATAAACTCGAAAACTTAGACGTGCAATTTAGGAGCATAAGTGAGGCCATGGACAACCTAGGCGAAGAGCTCGACACTACCAAGACATCGGTGCGAGATTTGATTGAGAGCATGAACCGGAGATTCAATGAGATGGCGCGCAGCATTCAACATCAGGCGCGACAACAACCACCGCCGCGGCTGCATGGGCGCGATCGACCCAGAGACCATGAGCAGCACCACGAGTACGAGCAGGAGGAAGAGTACGAGCAGCGGTCATAAGCTTCGAACAATCAGGACAGGCCGCGACTGGACAAACCGAGGTTCATGCTATCCACGTTCAATGGATCTGACCCCGACGCATGGCTCAACCGAGCCGCACAATACTTTAAACTAAACGAAACATCGAGGCGGGATTGGGTCCGATACGTGGCGTACTATCTGTATGGTGAGGCCAATGTATGGTGGCAATGGCTTATAATTGTTTATCGCAACAGACAGCAAGTGATCCGATGGGAAGATTTCGAGCGCGAGGTTCTCACGCGCTTTGGAACATCCGACTATCACAACTATGACGAGGCCCTATCACGCATGCGGCAGACGGGGAACCTGTGTGACTGCCAGAAAGAATTCGAGCACCTAGCGTGTCGTGTGCGAGGCTGGCCAGAGAGCGTGTTGGTTGGGGCGTTCATAGGCGGGCTAAAATTCGACTTAGCCGCGGAAGTTCGATTGGAACGACCGGATTCAATGAACATGGCTATGGAGGTAGCCTGACTCCGAGATGATCACCTCGCTGCCACTCGAAGGGGATGGGCAGACGTGCGGTTCCCAGAGCCGCGCCGCGTTCCACCAAGCCCGAACACCTTCAACCCTAGTACTTGACCCCAAAGTAACTTCCGACTACAAGCTCCAAAAGTTAAACGATTGTCGTTTGAAGAGATGAGAAGGCGGCGCGAGAAAGGGCTATGTTTTATGTGCAAAGATCACGTCGGGCCACCGATGCAAGCAAGCGTTCGTGATCGACGTCATCGACTCGGATGAGGAGGAGGCGGTGATCGAGGAACCAATAAGGGACGAGGCTGAGGTCGAGATGCCCGAAGAGGCGATAGAGATCTCGATGCATGCGATGGCCGATTCACGAGGACCTAGGACGATGCGGCTGCCGGCATGGGTTAAAGATCGCCACGTAGTCGTGCTCGTGGACAATGGATCATCGCACAACTTCATCAACGCCACGCTCTCACAAAAATTGAAGTTGCCAATGATAAATATCGAGCCATTCGATGTTCGAGTAGCTAATGGTGAACGCTTAAGATGTTCGGAAGCATTTTGAGGAGTGCCGATCAAATTGCAAGGGGTGACTTTCAGGGCCAACCTATACGCCTTACCCTTGGTCGGGCCTGATGTAGTGATTGGAGTACAATGGTTGGAAGGTTTGGACAACATGACCACCAATTACCGAACGGGGGTCATGAAATTCGGCTCAAGGGAGCACTGGGTCACATTAAAGGCGAGCGATGGTGGCAGTACCAAAGAGGTTGGGCTCAAGAGCATTGAACGGGTTTGGCGCGGGGGCGGCCAAATCTTTGTCGTCATGATCGAAGAGACGGGCACACCCATGGGCAAGGTCGAACAGCAGCAGTCCGAGATACGCGAGCTGCTTGAGTAGTTCGACCGAGTACTAGGCGATCCAAAAGGACTACCGCCGCATCGAGGGTTCGACCACCGCATTTCACTAGTCGACGAGACTCAAGCCATTTACGTACACCCATACCAATACGCGCATTTTCAAAAGACGGAGATTGAGAAACAGGTGGGGGAAATGCTCGAGTCCGGGCTCATTCAACACAGCTCGAGCCTATTCTCGTCACCGGTGTTACTCGTGAAGAAGAAGGACGACACTTGGAGGCTTTGCACAGACTACCATGCCTTGAATGCCGCGACAATCAAAGCCCGTTTCCCAATCCCAAGTGTCGACGACATGCTCGACGAGCTAGGAGGATCGCGCTATTTTTCCAAACTTGACCTTAGGGCCGGGTACCACCAGATCCGACTCCACAAGGCCGATATCCCTAAGACGGCCTTTAGCATGCACCAAGGGAACTACAAATACTTGGTGATGCAGTTTGGGTTGTGCAACGCACCGTCCACGTTTTAGTTTTCCATGAACTCCATCTTTAAGGAGCATTTGCGCAAGTTCATGTTGGTGTTTTTCGACGATATCTTAATCTATTCGAAGACGTGGCTAGAGCACATCGAACACCTACGCACGGTACTAGAAATCCTAGCTCAGAACTCATTCTTCATCAAGCCATCAAAGTGTTCCTTTGGGCAGAGATGGTGGAATACCTCGACCACTTTATCTCGCACGAAGGTGTGAAAAACCGACGAGCTTGACAAAACTACACGGGTTTTTGGTCTTGACTGGGTACTATCGGAAGTTCGTGAAGGATTATGGGACCATTGCCAAACCCTTGACCGAGATGACCAAGAAGGGTGGGTTCAAGTGGACCGAAGCTAGCGAGACCGTGTTCGAGAAACTAAAAGGCACGATGACCACAACACCCGTACTCGTGATGCCAAGGTTCGATGTTTTGTTCGAAGTTCACACGAACGCGAGTGACGTGAGAATAGGAGCAATGTTGGTGCAAGAAGGGCGGCCCTTAGCTTTTCTTAGCAAGGCGCTCGGCACTACTCGACTCGAGTTGTCCGTATACGTGAAGGAGATGCTGGGGACCCTACCTTTTGGGGGACGCTTCCGGATCGTGACTGACCAATAGCCGCTCAAGCATTTGCTCAAGCAAAGGATTGCGACTCCCGAGCAGCAGAAGTTTATCTCGAAACTCATGGGCTTCGACTTCGAGATCGTGTATCGACCGGGCCCAACAAAATGCCGTGGCCGATACGCTGTCGTGACGGACGGACGTGCCGAGCTCGAGACCATATCCGGGCTGACGTGGGCCATATGGGATGACCTTAGGAAGGCGCATGAAGATGACACGTAGTGTCATTAATTGCGCCGAGAGCTCAAGGCGGGCGATACCAACATCGTCGACTACAAGCAACACAATGGGCTACTACTCTACCGGGGTTGAGTATTCGTGCCAGATAGTGGACAAATCCTCGAAAGGATCATGCAACACTTTCATGACTCAAAGATTGGAGGACACTCGGTCTTCTATCTAACTTGGATGAGGATGGCCAACACCTTCTATTAGCCGGGGCAACCGATTGCGGTCCGGAACTACGTCGCGCGCTGCGACGAATGCCAGCAGACCTAGGCCGACGCATGACGACTGGGCGGGCTGCTGCAACCCTTGCCGGTGCCCGAAAGGATTTGGGAAGATATCACCATGGACTTCATCGAAGGGCTGCCAATCTCTAATGTTGTAACGCCCCACTTTGATTTTAAAGAAATTCCGGACTTTCCAAAAATCAGTAAAACTTTTTCGAAACTCATTTTCGAAGTCATGGGCATTAATCACAACATTTACATAGTCCAAGTCTTATCTGGACTCAAAGGGATTCATAAACCCGGTTTTCACAAGGTTTTCATTAACCCATTTCACAACATTTCACAAGATATTCAGCTTAATTATACCAGCATGAATAATCAAAGTGAACATGATATTCAATAAAACACGCATCATGAATATCCAAATCCAACAATCCAAAACATACATTCGAAAATGGATCAACATGTTTCATAAATCAAGTTCATAAAATGCAAAAGCAAAATAAATAACTATATGACCACCCACTCGTCTTGCCTCGTCATCCGCCACCTGCTTAACCTGCTTCCGTGAAGAGACAAGTGGGAGTGAGCACAAATGGAAACCGTAGTGCTCACCAATATGCAAGATGGTATGGTCGCAGTATGAATATAAATCAATCATCATCATGTCTCATCTCCTATCAATATCAGAATAATAACTCACTCATGTGCACATCTATCATTAACCGCGGAAAGGGGATGCATAAACCCTAACGACGGGAGTGCGTGCCACGCAAGGACACGGCCTTTCATTAGGTCTTAAGGAGTTTTTGCCTCGCAAGTGCAACCGTACCGTAACTCGACGGGGACGACCGTAGCGACGGCCGTAACAGCTCACATCAGTAGGCCATATGCTTCACATACATACATTGATCATACCAACCAAACACTTAAACACGTATGGTATAGAGAATTTTTAGAATAACAATCCCACCTGGTATTTCGGAATGGCAAAAACACAACAAGTATTGACGTAGGTCGAGGCTTGGCTCCTCAAACACCTACAATAAGTCAAGATACTACAATCAACACTTATCTTGACCTTAGAAGGAAAACACAAATCATACTTAGTCGAACTTGATTCAACTAAGTTGTTCGTGGAGTCCTGTGGACATTGGAACACTTGGACCTAGCACTTAGACTCAATCAACAAAATTATGGGATTACACATAAATTCAAATAAGGGGTGACCAAGACATGTAATAATGAGCAACATATACGCCAGTTTACAGACTTTAACACAATAAGCTAAATTTTGCAACATTTGACGAGAATATCACCTCTCCAAGTTGGTCAGGCAAATGAACGAGTTAGGCTCTAAAATTATAACACAAAATTCTCATCACTAGACATAGCAATATCACTAAGTATCAGCCCTTAACTGAAAGCACTCAATTTTACAAAATTAAAACAAGATTTCAGAAAAAATGAGCATGAATTTATAGTTTGAACTACTGAACGATTTAAGACTTGAAATTTTTACACAAACAATTTCAGCATGTGAGGATGAACATATACAATTTCCAGCTCTAAACATTAAACACACAATTTATAGGATTTATTGTAAGATTCAGCAGAAATCATGTTTTCATCAAAATCATATCAAAATGAACTCAATAAAACCCGGAATTTTTATATCACATAAAAAATCACCCATTGAGCATATAAACGAAAATTCAGCCATTTCCAATAAGGGGTGGATTTTTCATAATTTAAACAAGATTCAGCAGTAAATTTCAAATACATATTTACCCTAGCAAATGGATTCCCAAAACTATCAAATTTTTACACAACGACAAGATACATCAGAGGAACAACATATAAAAATTTCCACATTTTTGGACGACAACTCAATTTATTTTGAATTTTCTAAGTTTCTGACCAGAAACAAAAATCGATATTTAACATAGCCAAAGAAGGAGTCTGAACATGATACAGGACATATATCAATACCAGAGGGCATCGCATATAAAATTTCAAGTCATTTGCACAAACATGTGATTTATCATGATTTTAACAAAATTCAGCAGTTAGTCCAAGTTAAAAAATCCATATGTGACTCAAAACTCAACAAATTCGTCCACGGCCTTCACCATAAGACCAAGGGCTCTCAAATGTTCCATAATCCACAGCCCTATATCACTCGATTTCACATAAATCAAAGAGATCTCACATAAGGCAATAAGTAATAAACCCAAACATGAAATTTATACCAAGGCATCACAATTCACTTAATATCACAACACATATCAACCGTAAAGAGATAGGGTTCAAGCCGTCGATACCGTTTTCGGGAAAGACGCTCGAAAATGGGACGAAGGAGGGCTGATGGGACGACGGCAACTCATGGCGGTGCTCAGCGGCTCACGCGCGGCTCGCTAGCGGGATGGTGCGCATCTCTGCTGCGGTCGTCCGCTCGTTTGCTGGCGATCGTTCGCTGTGCACGGTGGCGATGAACAACGATGGAGACATTTGCGATGCCGGGGCGTGGTGTTGGCGATGATCACGCAAGGAACGAACGGCCGGGACTCTTTGCGATTGGAAAGCGGGCCTGCCGGTGGTCTCGCGAGCGGGGACAATGTTCTAGGGTTCACGCGCGGATAGCAACTGAGGGCCTGAGGTGCGCCATGTGATGGCCTCCGTGGTGGTTCGCGAGAGGGAAGCAGCGACGCGCGGACGTCGTGATGGCCAGCGGCCAATGAGCGACAATGGAGGGTCGGCGGCGATCGCTTAGCGAGAGAGAAAGAGTGATGGAGGGATTGAGCGAGAGGGTGACGATGGTGTTATACGAGGTTGAGAGAGAGAGAGATGAAGAGCTGCGGGAAAAATAAATTGAGTGAGAGGAAGGGGTGTACGATTTATTTATATGCCAATGTTAGGGCTTCTTCGCGACACACACACATGAGGGAGAGGGGCGAGCCAAGGTGGGTCGGTTGGTTCGGGGCTGCCAGTTTTGGCTAGGCGCAGGTTTCAAAGACTCGGGCCGGGTCTCTCGGTTCTCTTGGGCTCAACTTAGCCAATAATAATAGCTAGGTTCGATCACACGATAATTAAAATAAAACTGGAATATTTATATATATTATACACACATTATTTAATTTAAAATTGTTGATGACCGACTTGATTTCTTACGATTAATTAAAGACGGATCGTCTTATCTCGTTAATAAACCTTTAGAGTTATCGTGTGATAGTCAAACTTAGCCCAAGTCGGTACAAGCCGAACTACCGACTTCCAGATGACTTAAGAGAACCGATTAATCTTAAAGACTCCATAACCGACTTCACCGACTTCGCAAGATATTTTACATTGAAGATTATCCATTTATCCGAGATCCAAGAAGATCGAATTTACAAACAGGAGACGCTGTGCGCTTTTAATTGGACCGTCAAGTCAAAGAATAATCATTGATGTTCCCTTATAACATAACACACCGCTTTATTGAAGCAGCTCAATAATAAATGCGATCTGATCTACCTCGGACAAGAAGACAAAACAACCGTACTATAAATAGCAGAATTTATGATTATACGGGGATCTGTTTTTTCGCACATTGTACACGGACTTAATAAATATCTCCGTTATGAACAAAAAACCGACATCCTGTACTCTCGTGAAACAATCAATAAAACGCAAATTTATGCTTACATTGTTTTAAACACACCTTGCTGTTTGTTAATTTGAGTTGTTAATTTCATACAACAACAATTTAGCGCTAGAAGGAGGAGTGAATAAGAAATTTGAGGTTAACCTCCGAATTAATTGAACAAGACAAGATACGTGTTTGCCAGATAATCTCCACAGCTATCAACATGATGAGTTCTGGGCGTCAAGAAAGAAATTCAGATGCTGGAACCAGTCGTAATCTGTTCCCAACTACAGAGGATACGACATCACCATCCATGACGATAGACTACTCTGTTCTGTTTCAAGATCCAGAGTTTCTTAGAAATCTATCCAACTTCATGGCACAAACAAGAGCGGGACCAACCATAACAGTTCCTAGTCAAACTCCTACTCCAAATCCTTTAATAAGACAACAGACGTCGCCTGTCCAGCAGCAGAACAACAACCCCGTTGCGTCATATGCAACTTCACGACCACGAACTTCTGCACCGCAACAAAATATAGCTACTCAAAGCCGCGGTGAAGTCCTTGTTAACAATCATCCTCCAGAAGGGATTCAACCTGAAATTACTGCTGAAAGTCATTCAGGGCGTCGTCGACAACAACCGGTGCCTTTGTCACTGGCGACTTCGCAACTTGTTCGACAATCCGACTTACGTCATACCATCGAAAGAAATTGAGTTAGGCGTGAGACTGACGAACTACGCCATACTATCGAAAGAAACCGTTTAATACGTGAGTCAGAAGAGTTGGAAGTATTAATGAAACGAATCGCCGAGTTAGAAACTCGGCAAGAAGTTCCGGAAGAGTCTCAACAAAGGGCCCCCATCTTGGGAAATGTTTACCTAGAAGCTGAAACTCCACTGGCTCCGCACCTGACAATGGAACGATTGTCTGGAAAAATTAAGGTTCCTCAAATCGGTCTTTATGATGGCACCTCGGATCCAGATGCACATCTCGGTCAATACACCTCATGGATGGACCTTCACGGGGCGACCGACGCGCTCAAATGTCGGATGTTTTCCTTAACCTTGGGACCTCAGGCTCAAAAGTGGTACTACTCTTTACCTCGGTGTTCAATTTCAAAATGGCAGCAATTGAGAACGGCTTTCCGATCTCATTTTATCGGGGCCCGAGTATCTTTAATCCTGAAGGAGTCAATCGCCAATATTGTGCAAAAGGATAATGAGAGTGTTAAAGATTATATTACTTGGTTTAATGAACGAGTACAAAATATGGAACAGTGCCATCCAGAAACATTGCTGATCACGGCGATAGCAGGATTAAAGCCGAATTCCCTGTTTCGTTGGAGTATTTACTAGAATAAACCGACTTTGTTTTAAGAATTTTTAGCTCGAGCCCAACAACACAATATTGCTGAAGAATCAATGTCAGTTCCTACTCTCGACTTCTCTTCTAATAAGTCAGAGTTAGAACAAGAATCAAAAAAGAAAAAAAACAAATCTTTCAAACTAAATAAATCTCGGTTCGGGAACCCCAAAAATCCCAAGGTGAAGATAGCAAGAGCTAAATATCTTAATGAAGTCAAGTCGAGTTATCAAATGGTATTTTCAGCTGGAGCCGCTACTATATTTGAAGAACTAAAAGAGAAAGGGATTCTTCCCGATCCTCGACCTGTGAGGACTCCAGAGGATAAACTCGACAAGACAAAATATTGTTCATATCATAAGTCGGACGGACATGATACCGATGAATGCCTGGACCTACTTTCTGCTTTACTAAGGCTTATCGGACACCCCCAAGTTCAAAGATTTGCCAAGAATGTTCATTATAAATGAAAAGGCAGATTTCCGGATCCCCCAGACGATGATGAAGACGATGATCGTCCGGTCAATCCAAAACGTATTAGGCAAGGTGACAAAGAAGTATTTATGTTAAACTCGGAGGAGAATGATTCTTCATTTTCGGTAAAAACTGAAACATTAAAATGAAGTGATTATTCTAATCCTCCCAGTTTTCACAATGTTCCTCGAGTCAATAATAGTAGCGGCAAAGTACCCGAATCACGTCGGCAAATAAAGGCATATGCTCGGTAGGCTTATAACTCAGGCAAAACTGTCATAACAACCGACCTCCGAGCTAAGATCAATGCTCGGAACAATTTTCCAATCACTTTTAATGTGGATGATGCAAGCTATTCGCTCACCCACACTCCGATCCACTTGTGGCTATCAAAGCTCAAGTCCGATCCAATTTCATTGTTGAGTTCACTCCCACAGTTGAAAAAATCAACGAAGACCAATCATGGACTCTATTTGTTGATAGCTCATTAACCCAACACCGAGCTGGCGGGGGTGTTGTTTTGATCGATCCTTATAACAGGATGTTTTGTCACTCTGTTAAGTTTCTTTTTCCAGCTACGAATAATGAAGCTGAGTACGAAGCCCTACTTTCTGGATTAAGTCTTGCAGAGTCTATGAACGTTAGAAAAAACAATTTTCACATCGGGTGTTCACATCGGTTTTTTCTGAACCGATGCAAAAAACACTTTTCACATCAGGTGTGACATCGGTTTTTACAAAACCGATCTGAATTGTCATCCGGCGCATCGGTTCTTACAAAACCGATGTGAATAATTCAGTAGGCAACATTGTTTACATCGATTCTATGTATAACCGATGTAAAAAATATAGCATACAACATCGGTTTCAGAAAACTGATGTATAGGCCTGTGCATAGACATCAGTTTCAACACAACCGATGTAA